>CABEEJ010000177.1:98194-113802 GCA_901482245.1 Timema douglasi
GGGGGAATTACAATAAACATAATAAGCATTTTTATATTTATCTTTGATTTTAACATCAACATGTCCCGCACATATATGCATAATAGTATATCCAACATATGTCTGCATGATCAGTTTGATGAAATGTTATACATACTCAAAATAGCAGATTCCACAGTAAATTCCCACTTATATAACAGTAGTGATGTCAGGTTGTCATGGCAGCCACCCTATGACACACACAGAGTTTAGGCTCTGCAACCAGCCATCCCATAGCCACAGAGAGAGGGTTAGCACATATTACATGATTTTACTAGTAGGAAAGTTTATTGTCTTGCGTTGATGTGATTATGGATTTACTAATTTCCTCAATAAAATGGGGAAATGATGTAACAAAAAAAATATTCTTTTATAGTTCTCATTATGTAATGAGAAAATATTAGAAAAAGGATATGAATTTCAAAATATTTTTTGTTTCTTCTTTTGCTTAATTTTGCAGGGGGAGGGGGGCGTTGCTCCACAGCCCTTCCTCATGAGCCGCCACTGGATTTGTTACAAACTAAATGGAAACATTTCAAACCAAGTCATTGGTAATAATTTAATAAATTGAGATAGTCACAGAAAAAATCTCCAAAAAAGTTAAATTCTTTGATATACTTTTCACTTTAAAGAATGATTAAAAAATGTGGTCATCTATTGTGATATTAAAAGTTTAACAAAAGATGATACAAGATTTTATAAATTATCTTATGAGTTTGATTCATCACATACTTATAAACGTTTTCAAAGAAATGTGTCTAGGTATCAGTGGTATTTATTGAGTCCAGAGCCCGGACTATTTCACTGCTGTTCCTATTAGAAGGAATTGCAATATATATATATATTTTAGTTATTAAACAACACAACTATTTTAGGCATATGCTAAAATAACATGTTTATGAGGACTTTAACACACTAACTTATACAAAAATTATTTGTACTTTGAAAATGGTCTATATAATAGCAGCTCATTTATGATGTGACTCATTACATTTCATTAACAAATAACTAAAACCACTATTGTAGAGCGCACACTTTTTCATGTGGGCTCAAGTCACCAAACTGGCCTTGTCAACAACTGTCATGAAATTCTATCTAATTGCCTAGCAAAGGCTTTGTAGACGAATGAAACATGTACATCCTCAATGGTTACCATGAAAACACCATGGTAGCTCTAGAGTAAAAAAAATTTCACTTCACCCATAGAAGACTCAATACTAAGGGATTGCGCCAGCTGTTCTGTAGTAGCTGTTGTTTATGACATTTGATTCTATTAGTCAAAACAAATCAATTCACACCAGTGGTGTGTCGTGGAGTGTTGCAAGGTGTTGTTAAAATTGTACTTGTGATGAGTTCTTGCCCTTTTAGGACATATTTGACTAATCATACATATGCTCTGCTCTGCATGCCTCACACGGGAAATGTATTCCTCATATCTGATCAAATGAATGTTCTACTGAGGGGTGTGAACAACTCACAGGTACATGCTGCTTACGCTGCCAAAACTTCACAACACACCACTGATTCACACACTTTTCATAATAGATTTTTTAACTATTTTGAATCTACTGGATTTTTCAGCTAGCCTACAGTGCCCACTGCTGGGTTTGTACAACTTAATAGTCACAAAACCTATCCTTCCTTTATGTTTAGCTTAAATATAGACTTTTAGTCCATGTCTTGAATAACTTTCTACAGAGAGGGCTCTGGTTACATTCAATCGCGTGATATTAGTAAAACTGGTACCAGTACATATACATTTGAACAAGACAGTACCTGGAATTTTTACTTAAATGGCTACCAATGTTTTCAGATTTTATTGATTAGCCATCAATAGGCAATTTACTGTGTATTTAGGATATTAAAACAACAAAAACACAAACAATGTGAGGTTGGTAAGGTAAAGTAAAAATTATTTATAAAGAATATGCTATAATTTGATATAAATATTATATAGTATATATAATGGGGTTAGTGACAAGAATTAATAATATAGAAAAATTCGGGCTAGACTATTTTCAAATCGTTTAGCTTTAATTTTATTTGTCAAACTAATCTTACAATTATATTAGATCAATAAATATAAGCTCATATGTGAAAGCTATAGATCTGGTATATAACTGATCTATCTTAAAACTTGTATTTGTGTGTGTCATATCTTCAAATTATAAATATTTTCAAGTTTTTTGTAAGCAACATACATTTTTATTGTCTTTTTTTATGTTTTGCTTAAAGTTTGTTGTAATGAATGAAATGTGGAAACAATATCAGCGCATTGATTTATTTTATTATATATGTTTATTAGGGCTCAATTCTTTGACATGTTGAGTTCTATGTTTTAACATGAGTAGGACACATTCTGTGATGTGAATTATACTTGCACTCTAAACAAAACCTATTTTAAAGTGACAATTCAATTACAAAATGTTATAAAATGCACTATTTGATATAGAAAAAAATTCAACAAAATAATAATGAAATTAAGAAGTTGAACAAACAAATGAAAATTATATTGAGATAATAAATTGAGTGATATTTTTCAAACCTAAGACATTTCAAAGAGAAATAATATGACAAAAGAATTTCTAAAATATAATCTTATAGCTTAGAATAAACATACTGGTACATCATGGAGTGTCAGAATATTGTAAAACTATAATACTGATATCCAACTCATTTGTTACAGTAATTATTCTACAATGTTTTATGTTAATATAATATGAATGTCACTTTGGAAATTACCTTGCTTATGGATGTGTTATTACAAATATTTTAGGAAGATAGGTAAATTGATGTGAAATAAGTTCACAGTGAGTCACAGAATGATACCATCTTGAATAAATTTCAACAGAAAGTATCTACAAACTATTGTTATTTTTATGTTTATAAAGTAGTGTATATTCATCTATCATTATTGCCAAAACTATAGCTATAATTATGATTTTACATATAATATTTAAGTTTAAAATGGGCAAATTGGACACAGTAAACCTTCTTTATAAAGCAGAAATGTGCTTCTTTAAATATTCTGATAACTAAAATATTTGCTTTGGTGGCCCTACAGTCTAAGGTGTCACTTTCATGTTAGACTATATCCTCGATGACAGGGAAATCAGGGTTCAAATCCTGGTTGGGTGTACTGAGGGTGGTTTAAAAAAATAGTTTTCTCCTCTCTCTCCACACAAATGCATGTACACTTCCTTTAAATTCAACCTTCCTAATCCATAACTCATTAGTGTAATTAGTACATAGTATTGTTATAATTTTTTCTATATTTGAGAATAGTTTATATTAATTTTATATGTTGTTTTATTCTGATGCACTATTTTTTTATTTATAAAATACTTAGATGCTTCAAGATTATTTATTCATAATCTATATTTGTTGAGCGCTATGATTTATCATTCCTAACATAAATAGATACTTGTTTTTCTAAAAAACTATTTTGTTTAATGGTTTTTATTAATCACCCTTGAAAAGGTGGATTATAAATAAATATCAAATTACACAATTTGTAACAATGAATACAGGATTAAAAAAAAAGAGATTTATTCCAAATTCAACCAGACCAGAAGCCAGTCTTAAAGTTTTTATTTGATTGACTAGTATTGTATTGCACTAGTCTTAAACACTTGAAGTACATGAAGCATAAATATAGAACTTTAGTAGAATATTGTAGCAAACAATAAACAACTAGAATTACATAAATGACTTGTTAATTGTGCTAGTTTTCGCAAAACTTGTTATTTGCTTAAAGTTTAATCAGAGTCAAAATAGTAGCACAGATTTAAATTTATCTTGTATTTACTTTGAGTGTTTTATTTCAAAATAAAATGTGATAGTAAAAAATATGACATATTTTAATCAACATTTGTTGTCAAAATTTGTCCTTCAAATCCATTTATAATAGAAAATATTACAATATCAAGACCTATTTTAGGCCATCATATGGAATAATGTTGATTTTTAACTAATTGCATAGCATTATTGGAAACCAAGAAGTGGACATGAAGATTTCTTATTTCAGCCTAGTTTGATAATTTGAATGTTGAAAGTTGTATTCACTAATGGGTATGATCAGTAGCGAGGCGTCAGGTTAGGCAGGATAAGCTCAGCTATACCAAAAGGTTTTGAAAAAGAAGATAAAACATCCATTTACATAAAACAGATGTGAAATTGAAATTTTAATGGTAATTTTTTAAAGCGTTGTGACAGTTTAGCAAGCACACAAAGCAAATGTGTCAGTTATTTTAGGCAAGTTAAGCTGATACCTTTCCGCCTAACACACTTGGAGAATCAAGCCTGCGGGGAACTATATAGGATGATGCATTTACAACTGTTCATCACAGCCACTGAAGGCGACCAGTAAGCCGGCTATCCCCGACTCATGATTGTTACATTCTGAAAATTCAAAGTGTTTTTCAAAGGTAGATTAGTTTAGGTTTGTGGTTGTGACTTTAATTTTATTATTTTATTGAGTTGTTTTAAATTTAGTATTAGAATATATATCAGTAATGTTTTAGGATTTAGTGTATGTCTGTAGGAAAAATAAGGAGAGACTGTAGGGATCAACAATGACTCTTTCGACTCAATTGACCTTTTGTTAAATAATTCTACTAAGGCTTTGTCTTTTACGAAAAGTGCATTTTAAAGGAAAGAGAGCAAGACCAAAATTAGATATTTTACAGAAGATATAACAAAAAATAAATAAATTATGTTGTTATTATGATTAGTACTAGTAATAGTAGTATTTTGCCAGTACTGTTATATAACTTCATAAAAATTCCATTTTTGACATCGCTAAGTGTGTCCTGTTCATGACTCAGCTCACCCAAAAATTATCATCATGCTTCACCACTGGTATTGATATTAATTTCCTTTACTTTTTTCACTTTTGTTTTGGTTATTTTATTTGACTAAATTATCATTATTGAATTTGTGATTTGGTCATTATTTTGTATGAAGATACAATTTATGTACACTAAGTATTAGGTACACTTGTTCTAATTTTCTTATTAGTAAAGCATTTTATTATTAACCCTTTGTAAATAGAGGACCACACATTAACTCTTCAGTTTTTATATATTGATTTGAATCTGAATATTTTCTAAAAAAAAAAAAGAAAAAAATAGAGCGTCTATTTTCCAAACAACAATTACATGAATGTCAATTATTCAAACTGTGATTTGTCACCTAGTAAGTATTTTTAAACATATACTAATTTATTTTGTCTGTCCCTTCTTCAGAAACTATGATTTTTGTTCTTGATAGCATATACAATATAATCGTTTTATAGTGCGCTTTGCCCAGGAACAATGGAAGAAATTTGCTTTGGCTCGCGTATAGTAATTTAATCCCAAAAAATAAAAAAATATGATTCTACTCAGCCTCAATTATTTTGGGTGTCTCCTTAGTCCTATTGTATATATAATTTTTTACACTTTTTAAATAATAATAATACTATTAGCACCGCGTCTTACTACCCGTTCGGGTTATACACACTTACGCTAATGTGTAATGGTAGGGTGATTGTGAGATGAAATGAATTGTGAGATGAAATGAAGGACCTACAGTTTAACGTGGAATCCGAACCACGGTGGAGGCCTGGCATTCCCCACATTCACAAGAAATAATAATAATAATAATAAAAAAGGTAAATGAAAAATATGAATACGTCCAAAATGAATTTGTAAACCAGGCACAAAAAGTCACTCCATATAGCTTGTCAAATGTACATAATATATATGTGATGTGTATGAATACTAAACTGTTTTTAAATCATTTTTAAGATGACAGTAAAGGTCAAAGTTAAGACGACTCAGCTTTATTTGTGACTGGTTCAAATTTAATTATGCATGGTATAAATGATAGTAGTGACATCACAACAAACAATGTCACTTAGAAATAGTAATTATTCTGGAAAAAATTACATTGAAATAAAAGGAGCTAAACCCTGTGATAAGGATCTTTTATTAACACATAAACACAAGCAAGCAACATTGGCCCTACCAAGAACAAATCTTCATAAGTAGCCAAATATAATTTAATTTAAAACTATTCTCAAATTACCAAACTAATAAAATAATTCCTTATACTGAGAACTACTTTACTTGTCATGGGAGTTTATTAAACATAAATCTTCAAGTATTTTTTCCTAAGTAGGGATGATAGTTAATTTAATTTGAAAATTGTAATTGTATAACCAGACAGCAAAGGAATACTAACTTATTTTAATGTAGGATACATGATTTTAAATTTTAAATCAAAGAAGAAGTAAAGCTACAATTTTTTTTATGAGGATACAATTTTTTGATTATTTAAAAAGAAATTAAATTATAAAATCCAGTTTAATTGAATGCATCTAATTGTTTGCAAGTATATGATAAATTACATTTCATTTTAGTATATAAGATAGCCAAACTCAAATACCAAAACAATTTTAGTAGGAGGTAAGAAATTATAACACACCATACTCAATGCTGCTGTAAATATAAATAAATATAGGATATGTTCGCTCATATTACAATGCTTGACACCAAACATGTTAGCAAGAATAAAGGAAACTGTGTACAACCTGGATGGGTAGTAAGATGCAGTGCTAAAATAATACAAAATAAAGGAAACAATCTTCATGTAACCCTTTTGATTATCTTCACTATTTATTCATGAATATTTTGTAAATTGGTAACATAATAATTTTGGCCATGTTTGATGATCAAATTTATCATCACACATTGAGCTGCATTTCTAGAAATGCTTATAAAGTCACCTCAATTATGAGCACTTTCTGCTAGAGATAGAGGGTTTAGTTAAAAATAAAATGTTTATAATTTTTCCGACTATGGTCCTAATACAATTACAGTCAAAATACAATTTTAAATAAACATTGAATCAACTATTTGCTCACATACTAATAGTCCTTCCTTCGTTATGCATACAATTTTATAGTTTAATAAACTTTGATTTCTAAATTTAAAAAATTTTTAATTTTTAGAGATACAATTTTTTGGATCAGTAACAGTTTATGAGTGGTTTATAGGAAAATCCTGACTTGATGAGACTGTATTGATAAACCGTTCCCTCAGCCTCACTAACCCATTTGATCAATCATACACACAATATGGTGGTGGGTGAATGCTTGTGGATTTTCTTTAAATTGCAAGGGAAAGAAAATATTTACTAGTAGTAGTACCTACATACAGTACCAACAAGCTGGGCTTGCCCCAGCCACCGCCCACTGCCCCTCAAAATGTAAATTTATTTAATAGTGGGAATAGTTATACAAAATATTTAAGCTGAAATACTGTAATATTAAAAATAAAATTGTAATGGAAGTGGCTTCATAAGAATTTACAAAGTTGCATTGGTATTAGGAAAGTGTTGACATAATCTAACAAGAAATGTCTCTTTCTCTTATTTAAATGTCTCAAATGTTTTAATGTTTATGAACCTAAAATATTCCTCAGCGGTGATGTGACGCCCTTCTCTTTAAGGTGTCCTATTACTTATAGGAATTTCCTATTTTTGTACATCATCTTAAGGTTTTGATAGAGCGCTTCATCATGGAATTGTGAGAAACGATCCATGATTCGGATTTGTATACACCTATGTACTTTTTGGATCATTTTAATTAGTATTCACCTTTGCTTCTATTTACACCTTAGACTTATTTAGCAACACACTTTATAGCTATCTTTCATGATATAAAGAACCACCCTCTAAATATATATGGAAAATTAACTCAAATATTTTCTGTAAGCCAAGATATATGTTTGATTTAATTAATAAAAATAAAGATGGCCCTGGTTTGGTTAAATATGCTAAAGCCTCATTTTGGACCATTAGTGTAACTCCTGTGATGATAATTTAATTGGTTAAAAGTTGGAAGTGTTTCATAGGAGGCTTTCCAGAATATTCATAATTTGATTTCAGACTAGGAACATAAAGTGATGCAAGACAAGTTGAACAGTGATTAAAAGTAAACTATGATCAAGAGGGTACAGACATATTAAGTAGCTGTAGAGATACCAAGAGAAAGCAAACGTTTCCATTAAACTCTCATTTCATCCTTATTGAGGTATTCCTAATAATATACATTTTTATATGTATTCATCTTCATAAAAATGAGAGAAAAACTGTATTTTAATTCTTTTTAATAAAAATAAATCTTTCTGAGGGGTTTTATTAACATTTTCTACTAATATATTCATAAGTTTATATAAATAAAATGTGTACATACTACCATGTACAATATTTTTTTAGAAGGATTGCCTGCTAACAGAATTAAAAACATTTCCAAAGTATTTGAATAAGAATCTAAAAATGATTGGACGAAATGTCATATGTATAAAATATGACTAGTATTTGATTAAAAAATTGTGTATTTACTGTGGCTCCTTGTAGAATTTTAGTCAAATAGCTATTTTCACTGAAATGCCCTAATAAATATATATGTGTAATACTATAAATGATTATTAACCTCTATGCATAATATGGTACAGTGATATCTATTTGACAATGGTAAGTCAATCTTTTACAAGCATTTCTGTATAATTTAAAAGAATTGTATCAATTTTGATAAGAAATATTAATAACATTATATATTATAATTTAATAGAGAAATTTTACATTCTTTTTACTCTCATTTTGTTTGATTTAATAACTTATTTACACTCAAAGTCACAAAACTCACGAACATTATTATTTATGTAGAATGTTTAGAAAGTTTTGAAATAATTAGAAGCATGATTATTGATATTTTAATGATTTATTGTGCGCTAAATAACTATATATATTTAGCACTACGTCTTACTACCCTATTGGGAAATAGGCTTATGTACCAATTATGCTAATGGGTTAGGGATGAGGGAGGTTGAATTCAGAGGAAGTGTACCCACATTTGGGTGGAGAGAGAGTGGGAAATCATTTAGGAAAAAACACCCTCAGTGCACCCGGCCGGGACCAAACCATGATCTCCCCATCATTGGCAGTCTTTTCTATTGTTAGAGAATTGCCTTAGACAATGCGGCCACCAAAGCAGGTTAAATCATTTTCAAACATAACTTGTGAATAAAATGACTGGTTACTATCTTGATAGCATTGTATTTTGTTTTGTGCTTTTGGGTGTAAGCATTTGTTTTACTGATAATTGTACTAAGCCATTATAAAGTTTTATCAAAGTTATAGAAAGATGAAACTACACACTTTTTATGGATGTTTTTTTAGATACACAATATTTCAAAATTGCCTTTTATCTAGTAGATGGTGTGCTGGATTTATTTATCTAAGAAGTTATTTGTTATACTCAATTTTTACTATTAAAAGTTTAATATTGTGATGTTCAAGCTTTTTATTGTTACTAAATGAAATAATTCTATTGAGATGAAGAACACGCAAGAGAGAATGCATTTGGCAAATTTAAAAGTAAGTCATTGAGAAAATGTTGTCTACATATTGAAAATAAGTAAGTCTCCAAACATATTTCTGCCACCAAAACTCATCTGAAATGTTGGTTCATATAAATGAGGGTTTGGTGTGTGTAACAAATAAAAGAGCTAGAATAAATAATATAGAAAAATTAAATTTTGGGTGTGGGGAAAATAATGTGTGTGGGGGCAGGCCCATCTCACATTACATTGTTCTGAGATTCTTACAAAATAAATACCTCAATATACATGACAGTGCGATACAATAGCTTCCAGACTACGGTTGTTCCCCAAATTGAACCATCCCAATCTTTAATAACATTTGAATGGGCTGTGTCCAAAACTGTATGTGTATGTGTAAATATTTACCTACAAAGTTTATTTTGTAAAGAAATGAAAAAGTTAGTTGAATATGTGTTACAGAAAGTACAATGTTCATATCTTGTGTGTTAACTAAATTGTACAGTACCTATCCACACGCAATACGTAACTGATGCAAATAAAATGTGCCAGCTCATTACAGACAAACCCACTTCACCCAATCACTGTTAGACTGAACTAAGTGCATTTCAGAAGAAAAAAATGTTTACATCAATGTTAAAACTGATATTGCTTTAAAAGTAATAAACATAAAATATATGTGTAAAATGTGTGCTTTTTTTCACCTTTCAAACCAAAATTGTTCTTAGACATCAGAATAATTAAAAACACACTAAAAAAATAGAATTCATATTGTGTGGTGTGTACAATGCTATATTAGTCAATAAGCCACATGCTCCAAGTTTAGCGGTGCTAAAATGTATATGATAGTTTCTAATAGATTTTTTTTAAATAGTTCACGCTTTCTACATGCATCACATTAAATATGCTTTTAAATAAATACAAATAGGTAGTTTAGCATGTGTGAAACTTTGAAACAATTTTTTATTAATTTGTACTGTACATTCGAGAAATATATTTACTTTATAACTTCGATAGTTTTTTTCTCATTTCAAAAATCCTGGGCAAAAATTTGAAAAAGTACAAAGTCAAAATATTCAGAGAAATCGCAATTAATTACATTACATCTTTTTGATAGACTATTTCACAATATTTAAATCCATCAGGGAAGTCAAAAGTTTTCTTAGGCATTAAGCTATGCACTGATCATGTGTTTGATAGCAAATAAAATAAATAGTATGCCACATTTGCACTAACTTTCTCATAGTGTGTATTATATCTTTGAAGATAAGTTTCAGAAATAGGTATTGAGTAAACTATCCTTACATATGTTTTCCTTATGAAACCAGATATCTTACAGCGTTAATACAAAGGTACCAGTTTTTATTTGTGTACAGAGGTGTAATTTTTTTATCACATAATCTAGAAATGTTTTGTTAACAACACATAAACCATGCTAAATTCTGATTTCAATACACGGTCTGACACTTTAGATCAGTCGGTAGCGTGTTTTCATACTGAGATAAAGGTCCCGGTTTCGATTCCCGGCATGGCCTGAAAAAATTATCATTGGTGAACTGTGCGTTTCCCCTTTCACATGGTTGAAATAAATTTCGGGGGGCTGGGAGTTGTATCTGTTCTAGATTTAAGTTAGTTTATAAGTCAGTTTAGAAAGTGCACGTTAAATTCCACAAATAAATGAAAAAAAGAAATGATTTGAATACATGATGTCAAATAAAGTAATGAGGAAGTTATAAGGGAGGACTAAACTTATGTGTGTACCAACCATTATTTAAAAAAAATCCTTTTTTAAAACTTTGAATAAAGTGTAAACCCTTTTAAAGATTTTAACTACAATGAAGTCTATTGTTAAAACTATTTTCAAACTATACAAATATGTATTTTAGAATTATGTCCATTCTTATAAGTGTAACTTATGATTGGTATATGCATACCTTCTTCTATCTTGTCATTGTACAAAATTTAAACCCGCCTTGTTGGTGTAGTTGGCTAACGCGCTAGTCGTGTTGAGCTTGACTGCTGAGGATGGGGAGATCGAGGTTTGAATCTCGGTCGGGTGAACTGGGGTTGGTTTTTCCTAAATGGTTTTCCACTCTCCTTCCACGCAAATGCAGGTTGACTTCCTTTAACTCAACCTTCCCAATTCCTAATCCACTAGCGTAATTAGTACTTAAAGCGTATAACCCGAATGGATAGTAAGACACGGTGCTAAATAATAAAATAATAATAGATACAAAATTTAAGTAGGGGACTCACTTGAATGGATGAGATAGACCACAGAGATAAACGTATATCACTTTAAAAACTCTTGTACTGTTCTCTTAAAGGCACTATATTTTTTAAATCTCTATGTAACCTTAAACACTCATTTAATATTTTACAAAATATTATTCTTAAGACAAATTCATGTAAATTGGTACGTATATTGATAGCATTTTGTGATAATATCTAAACGGGTTTCTATTTTTTTTTTTACTGTGTATCAAACATGCCCAATATATTCAAGTTTATCTGTCTTAATTTATATGATTAATTTGTTCTTAAGTTGGATATTTCTGTCCTCTAAATGGTGCTCTAAGTCAACACAAACCACATAAACCTGAAGGGGTTTAGTTATGGCCTATATCAGTTCACTCAAGTTGGCTTCCATCCCACCTCCTGAAATTAAATATGTAAAAATACCACCATTTGGCACTTATTTTGTTTTCTAGTCTCAGACCATTGTTATTGGAGTGAGGGGTGTGAGAAAGCAGGTTAAGTGTAGTTCCCATCCTCAATTTTTTATTTTATTTTGTACAATGTAAGTATTAAAATTCGGTTTTGCAACAAGTATGGCCCCATAATATGTTTGCAAGGGAAAAAAATATATAAAAGTGGTAGGGGTAAGGTCGAGTGTAGCTTTTAAATAAAAAATATTTAATATTAAAAATGTTGGGGAGGCAAAGTTAGCATATCTCCCTCCCCCACCCAATAATTTTTGATTTTCCTATCTAAATATATATGCATGATTTAAAAACTTTTTCACCCAATAATGACGTTTTGCATTATTAGTTTAGTCATAAAAAAATTAACAAAATGTAATAATGTTTGTGAGATGCATGAACCTAAAAAGTAGAAACATTATATTATTTTCAATTTTTTAGTGTTGAAATGTTTTTCGTGTAAGTACGACGTATTCTACGACCTAACAGTTTTGCAAGAAAAAATATGTGTCATGAAAAAAAAAATAATTGAAAAGCCAATTCAATAAAAAAAAAGGTTTTTCTCAAATATTTATTATACAGACAAGATATCCCAACAACAAAACCTAGCCCACCATGCGTCTACCAATAATTATTAAGGACTAGGTTGGGTTTGGTAGGTAAGTATTGATGTATAGAAAATTTTCACATTTCTTCATTACATAGAAAGCTGAAATTTGGAGCAATTATAGGGGAATCATTCTAAAGGTGTGTGAGAATCTGTGAACTAAAAAATTATTGCCTTCGTCAGAGTTTCTCAAACTCAAACTAGCCGAAGGTTCAGATTCACAAACTCAAGGCGTGCTGAGGACAACGAAATATACAAACATGTTTGCGTAAATATATTATATAGGTACTTTTGTTTTTGTGGCGCGTCTTACTAATCATCCTGACTAAGCATATTTTAATAATGCTAGTAAGTAAGGGATGAGGAACATATAATGTGGAGGAAATGTAATTGCACCTGAGAAACGGGAATATGGGAGACCATAAATAGGAAAAATCCACCCTCTGTACATCCAGATGGAATTCGAGCCCCGTCTTCCCCGACCCCAGCTAACTAGATCATAATAATCTGACGTTTAATCCATGTGCCCACCGATGTAACTCTTTAATAGCTATTTGATCTATGTAATTATAATATTACATAACTTATATTTTCCAGGTGTTAATGTGGGTTAGAGAATCACTCAAAGCAGTATTTATTCAAATATGTCCAAACAAAAATCCCCACAATCCCCTATTTAAAAAGTGATAAAAAAATAGCATAATTTGAAATAGTTTAAGTGTTTTACATCAATATTATATTCACACTAAAATTAAACTATTATTGTGTGTGTGTGTGTGTGTGTGTGTGCGCGCGAGAGAGAGAGAGAGTATTGGTGTAACTGCAGGCCAAGCACTTATTTAAGAGTTTTGCAGACAAGTGGGCCAGTTAGATTTGATCCGCGGACCGTGAATTTGAGAACCCCTGCCTACGTATACCACGCGTGGCTAATATTGTGAACTCAAAAAACACCTAGCTTAAGATAGAAAAGGTTTTGTTTTAATTTAATTGTGATAGTTATATTAGTAAATAGATCTTTGTATTTGAACTAAATGAAAGTAAAAGTGGTCATTTATATAACTATTAAAGATTTATTTTCGTCAAAGACTAACAAACTAAGAAAATAAGCATCGTTTGTTTTGAATGCAATGTTATTGAATGACAGGTAAACGACCCCTAAAACCGATTACGGTTAGTTTATACCTTGAGAAAACCTATCTTGTCAGTTTTCTTACAACTTTCAACCCCCCCTAATTCTTGCCATCTTTCTTTTACAAGAGAAGTATTCCTCTCTTCTTTTAGACAAAGAGGGAGAGTAATATTCAAACAGTACCATAACTGGCCGTCAGGATGCACCACTAGCGTACTAGCGCTTTCTAACGGCGAGGTATGTAACTAGTGAAATAATTTTGATAAGCGGCGTAGAGTTTTTCCCTATTCTTCGCGCCTTCTCTATTATATATACATTTAATGCCCAGCCGGGCTTATCTAAGTCACTGCTATCTCCCTTCTCCCTCTTCTAAACAAAGAACTATCTGGAGGGTAGCATTTAAGCGGGAGATTAGCCTGGCTTCCCCCATTCTTCAACTCCAAAACCTTTCTTCACCCTTGTTCATGACCTTCAACATTCCATTTTAACGCTTATCGCCAGTAAGCTATATAAACACCACTAGTTTAAAACTAATATCCCCCTCCTAGGCAACTGGTCTGGTAGGCATTTTGTCATGCTGATTATTTTAGCGCTTTATGACCATCAATTATTCGTTGATATAATGATTGCCAACTAAAGGCTCACTCATCAGTCATCACTGTTATTATGATTAAATCTTTGTGGTCTTGAATAAGGTGAATTTTAAGAAAATGTAGTCCTTGGAGAAATAATGAAAAAATTCAAATAGGCCAGGTGTCTGAGCATAAAAATGTATCAAATTGTAAAAAAATTCTATAAAGCTGTAAACTGTTTTGATCGCTTTATTTTGGAGGTATACAAAGAGCATATGAATTACAAAATTTTTAAAAAAGAGTAAATATTTGACTCATAGCTCAGAAACTATTGGCTCTATAAAAATATATTTCGAATAATGTTTTTTATTTCGTATCTCAAATAGTTACAAAGATATGATCAAATTTGGAAAGTCACGCTTCTGTAAAAATACCCTCAAAGTCATTTTCACGGAGAAGTGAGAGTTTCAATTTTGTTTGTAATATTAAACAGTGCCTAGATAAAAAATGTAATCAAAATTATTAAAGCAAATTTTGAGAAAATTGAGTTTTTCTCTTTTTTCCCCATCAGTAAACTACGGTACCCTTAATTTTAGAGCTCGATATCTAATTACAAAATTTACTTGGGGGAACCCATTCCTTAGAATTTCAGTTTTCAACTAGCGTCTAAAAATTCTAAATCTCAAAACTTAATGTTTTTACATGAAATAGTACTTTTATTCCTTCCAAATTTAAATTTTCTACAGGAATCCCAAATAAAAATGTTAAATTTTCAGTCTTTTAAGGATAAGTTTCATTTATAATAGTTTTGGAAATTTAGTAGTCTCAACCTCTTTCTCCAATTAACTTTTATTGAAAAAATAAAACTTTCATGTATTGCTTGACAATTAAAAAGAGTTTGAAACGGGGTTGGTCAAAATCAGATAAAACACGATAAAGTTAGTAGATGGACCATAATTTCGATATATTTTTTTGGCCTTTTTTGTCAAAATAAGACCGTCACGTATTGTTTGACCTAATTATAAATCGTTTAAAACTGGTGTTGTCCAAATCGGTTAATAAACGACAACGTTCATCACTGAAAAAACTTATGTTCACTTAGTATTATTATATATGGGGGATGGGGGATCAAAATGTACAGAACTAATAAAAACAACTACATTCTGATGTGGTATAAAACTGAAATTTGGCAGG
>CABEEJ010000177.1:113830-134220 GCA_901482245.1 Timema douglasi
TCAAAATGTACAGAACTAATAGAAACAACTACATTCCAGTGTGGTATAAAACTGAAATTCGACAGGCATGTGAAAATACTAAATTCCAATAAGTATTAGTGTCTAAACCTTTTAAATGGGACTCCAGAAAATTGAAAGATATATAAGATACTCATCAATGTATTATAGTTATATTGAAGCATGGGGGGGAAATAGCTCATAATTAATTAAACCACACTAATTTAAAAATACCCACAGTCAGTGAATATCTAAAACTAAAATATAAATTTACAATAAATGCTGACAAATCAAATCATTACATTAGTTTTACTTCCCCCCAAATTCAATATGAAAGTTAATAATATGTTTTCCAATGAGTTAATTTCCACCTAAAATTAGGAAATTTGTAGTGCTAGTGGTTGAAAAATACGTAGTGTACGACCTAAAAATATTTTTTTCTTTTCTTTTCTTTTATTGTAAAAGTACCATAAAGTTTTAATTTTGGCATATTATTTATACATTTATTAAAAACAGATGTAAACATTACAGGTTCTATAGAATGTGTAAATAAATACACAAACATAATAATTATAAATACACAAATCCTGTATTTTCCGTTAAAATGCTAAAATACATATTACAATGTGATTTTATTTTTGTCAAAAATAAACGAAAATAACAATTCTCTATAAATTGTTTAATTTACAATGATTTGATTTATTTTACAATATGCTGCCCTCTATTATTTATGAGCTGTACTAAGCACAAATCAAAGTTTGTCGCTTGTTATATCATCTGGCAGTCTTATGACAAACTAAAGCAATCTGAAACGTTTCCGCTTTACTTATACTTTATGAGCATAAGAATTAAAACTTATGGTCGTCTACTTAGAGATACAATTCAGGATTTTCATTTTGGGTTTTTTGTGTGTAAAGTGTCGGAAGAGAGTCTCTTCCGAGGAGGTACAATTCAGGATTTCGGAGATATAATTCCAATTTTTTAAAGATATATAACTCAGGATTTTCATTTTGGTTGTTTGTGTCTACAGAATTGGAAGAGAGTCTCTTCCGAGGAGATACAATTAAGGATTTCGGAGATATAATTTCAATTTTTAAAATATATATAAATCAGGATTTTCATTAGGGCTGTTTGTGGCAAAATTATCGGAAGAGAGTCTCTTTCGAGGAGATACAATTCAGTCGCCTCGATTAAGCTTGGTCGGTGACCCGCAGGTGACACGTAGCAAGTAGATAATGAAAAAAAAAGTATTGCCACTGACAACACTGACCTTTACTTAAGAAACCAATGCTTTATAAGATTTGAATTATGTGCAGGTGAGGTTACCAAGAGTAAATGGAGAGCGCTGCGAGAAAACTACAGAAAAGAACTTGCTAAAAAGAGGACAAGCTTCTGGAGACAAATGGAAATAGAAATAAACACATTTTGAAGATTTGTTGTTTCTGCAAGACCAGTATATTCCTGATGCTATGACTGGGAGCATGGGTACTCCTCGACAGGAAGACAAAATACTTCAAACTAGTCAGGTAATGCAAGACAATTTTTTTTTCTCGAGGTCAACAGGAAGAAGAGCCGCCATTAGATGTAGGAATGGAGAGCTTAGGTGTTGACGGGTCTTCT
Source organism: Timema douglasi (assembly GCA_901482245.1). Taxonomy (NCBI): domain Eukaryota; kingdom Metazoa; phylum Arthropoda; class Insecta; order Phasmatodea; family Timematidae; genus Timema; species Timema douglasi. The sequence continues at coordinate 115,448 of CABEEJ010000177.1, forward strand.
AACGTACCTGACCACTCAGTAAAACGTACAGCATCACTCACAGAGGCAGATCAACAGTCTGCAGCACCACAACGTCAAAAGCAGTTTAAAAGATCACTACAGCAGCAAATGGTCCAGCAAGAGGAAAGAAAGGTTTCACAATATGAAAAAAGAAGGGAAACCACAAGAGAGGTACAAGACGCAGACTACAATTTTCTTATGAGCCTCCTACCCTCTTCAACCCTTTTTTATAGAGAAGGCGTTGTAAGACAAATAGTAGATAAAGTAGATCACCAGGGATCTTGATTTGATACGCACTCAAATACGAGTATGCAAAGTACAAGATCCCGAACCTAGCTGTGTTAACTATTAGTAAACTAATGTATTACATCTATTCACGTTTAGGGAGTTAAGGATTTTCGTAATGTAAATGCTCAACGAATGACATGAAGTTAGCATTGGACTGAAGGCCATTTTATTATCAGAGATAACATTTATTGGTAAGAGAATAAGTGTACTTAAGTTAAAAAATATATAAGATTACAGAGTACTACACGCATTTATCAAGATTAAAGAACATTCATAATAAGTTAACAGAACCAATTCAAAAGTAAACAAAGTTAATTATGGCGAACAATAATCAAAACGAAATGAAAGCTAGAATGCACCCTATCGTATAAACAACATGGCTAGCCATTCAAAAGATACCTATAAATACCTGAAATTAATTTAGTTAAAAAGTCTATACATATCATATCTTATAGCTTATACATATCAACTAGTATATTTTTGCTCATAACCATACACCTGGCTACAATATTTACAAGTAAAGTTAGAGGAAAGTGCCCAAATTCGGTCCCCTCCCCCTAAAGCGGACCCCCGGTCTCCTGGCTGTGCATTCGACTGATCTCTACCGAGACCAAGCCTAACTATTAACTTAGGGTTCTACCACTCTGCAGAAAAACGCGTGCATCACCCGCTTTACTTGTTGCTTGACAATCCGCCACTACTTGTTTTCGTAGTGAACAAAGTTTTCTAAGTGTACCAGTTTTTTCCTCGTTTTTCCTGAATATTGGCAGGTAAGCCTTTCGACGTATATATAGTCTTAAATGGTAATGTTAAGGCTTGAGTTTTATCACATAACTGTTTCGTTTGGACGTTTGGTTAAAAATTTATTGGTTTTCAAAAACGTAGTATATGGTCGCGCAAACCGGACCCCTTTGAGTTGCCTAAACCGGACCCCCTATTTTTCATGCTCAAAGTCTCCTTTTATTTTCTTTCACACTCTTATTCATTGCAAACTGTTGCAGATTGCAAGAGAATAATATGGGGAAGACTAATCAAAGAAAGTGGAGTACGTCTGACATGACAAAAGCAATTGACGCAGTTAGAAAAAAGCAGATGGGATGGAAGAAGGCCAGTAAACAGTTTAGTGTACCGAAAACAACGCTTATGAGGTTGTCTAACATCAAGTACGGAACACCTGAGGAAGCAGCAAAAACAAATAGAGGCAGGCCTACAATCTTGGGTAAAGATATTGAAGAAGAACTGGTTCGGTATTGTCTTGCTATGGAGGCATCTTTTTTTGGGCTTACTCGCACTGACTTGCGAAGAATAGCCGTACAACTGGCAGAGAGAAATAACATTGCACATCCTTTCAAGGATGAAATTGCTGGGAAAAAGTGGGTTAGTCTTTTCCTAAAACGCCACAAAACCAAACTGTCGGAAAGGAAGCCTACCGGAACATCTTATAGTAGGGCCCTTGGCTTTAGCAAAGAAAACACACAAAAATTCTATAAGCTTCTTGAAGATGTTTACGAAAAGGATAAATTCACTCCTGATAGAATTTACAATGTCGATGAGAGTGGTATTACTATTGTACAGTCAAAAGTACCAAAAGTAATTGGCCTTCGAAGTAAAAAACAGGTAGCTGCTTTGACATCAGGAGAACGCGGGGCTCTTATAACATTTGTTGCTTGCATGAACGCAGCTGGTTCTTTTGTGCCTCCCTTAGTAATTTTCCCGAGGAAAAATATGAGTGAACAGTTAAAAAAGGGGGCTCCACCAGGAACAATTTTTGCAGCGCACCCTTCAGGCTGGATCCAAACCAACTCTTTCACGCAGTGGTTTCGACACTTCATCGAGTATTCCAGTCCTACAAAGGAAAAACCTGTGCTGTTACTCTTGGATGGTCACTACAGCCACACACAAAATATTGAATTGATCGACTTAGCAAAAAAAAAAAAAAATGTTACAATTGTTTCACTGCCACCTCACTGCTCACACAAGTTACAACCCTTGGATAAGACTTTCATGGGACCTCTCAAAGTCTACTATAGCGAGGAAATCAGGCAGTGGTTAAGGCATAATGAACGTGCTCTCAGTGCTTTTGATGTAATGGAGCTGTTTGGCAAAGCCTATATTAGATGCCAAACTGCTCAAATAGCAATTAATGGATTTGAAGTAACAGGCATTTACCCCTTGAACAAAAACCAGTTTTCAGATGCTGAATACATTGAAGAGGCCAACAAAGAGCAAGGTTCTCCTTTTTATGAATCTGTGTTAAAAGAAAAGACAGCAAGAAATCATCTGACCCTCCCAGAGAACAGAGAAGAATGTGTTGAGGACGAACCACAAGTTATTGAGCTGGAGTTTGACCCAAATAAACCATCAACATCTTCAACAGCTCGGGGTGTTACTCTGTCCACAGTTTCTAGTAAACAACAGTTTCTTGAAGATTCCCAAGTTACCATGACTTCTAAAACCAGCCCTTTTGACATCACCCCCATTCCAAAAATTCATAAGAGGAGCTCTAAAAGGGGACGAAAGGCCTGCAGCTCTACGGTCATTACATCTACGCCTTACAAAGCCAAATTGGTGGAAGCCAAACAAGCGAAAAAACAACAAGGGATTCGTCGTGGTCGTGGACGCGGGAGCAATCGTGGCCGGGAACGTGGATCAGAACCCGCACTAGAGCCTTCATATATTAAGAAAGGGAAAGAGCTAGTGAAAAAGCGCCTCAGTTTTGAAAGAAAAGTCGAAGAATCCAGCAGCAAAGATAGTGAAAGCGTGTCCTCCGGTACATCAGATTTAGACTTTCCTCCAGGAGTTTCCCCTTCCACAGACAATGATGTGAGGTGTATGTTTTGTGATGGCAAGTTTTCGGATGACACTAAAGGGGAACTTTGGGTCATGTGCGTAATGTGTTCGCTGTGGGCCCATGTCGAATGTGCAGGGGCTGAAAAAAACACTTATATTTGCGACTTTTGTCGCCAGCCTACTTACTAATTCTAAAATGAATTGTAGACGTAATTAACTGTTATAATCTACTAATTACTAACATATTTTTATGTATTAAAAAGTATCATTGATATATTACAAGTGTACTTTAAAATGCTATAATATTTTCTCTGATTTAATCTCTTTTTATATACTTTTTAGTGTTATTTTGGTTTTTTGTATTAGGGGTCCGGTTTAGGCTACCTTTTTCAAAATTTCCAAAGTGTAATGTTTTGGAAAAAAAATAATTACTTCCATAATTATTATTCTTTTTCGTGTAAATAAAATATATATAGTAAATAACATTATGAAGTATACATTACATGCTTTAAAAGATAACTTTTAACAATTTTCAATTTAAAAAAAATCAAAAACAAAATGGGGGTCCGGATTTGAGTACTCTCCTCTATTATTCTGTTATAACAACCCGTGAAGCAGGGGTAGCCTACACACCGAAAAGTCTAGTATCTTTCTAACTTATTTACTTTATAGTTATTTTATAGTTACTTTATAGTTACTTTATAGTTTATAATAACATTTGAACATATTAAAATCATTTACCGAATTTCCCAGTCACGTGGAAATTGAAAATATGATACGAAACCATATTAATTTAATCTAGACTCACTACAACTGTAAGAATATAGCCAAACAAACTATAGTGCAAGATAGCGCACAAAGATTAAATTACATAATTAGACTTTCTAATACTGCAAATAAACCTGAATTGAAAGGCATAAGGCCAAAACATGCCTGAATCCAAAACAAATCTAATTACCAAGGAAATCAAATTTTAGTAAAAACATTAATAAATAAATATGCCGAAGAATTTTCAAATTTGATCCCTACATAATTTAGGAAGAGTTTAATAGTTCCCCCAGTTTTCAAATAAAAAAAATTATATAAAAAATTCCAAAATTTTGCACACATACATATTGTAAGTTCCTAAATCCTAAATGCATCAAAGAGTAATCGTTCCGTTCTGAGTACCAGCTTATATTTTACTTAGAACAGTGGGGAAATATGGTAGGGGAGTATTCCATGACAAATGAAGTCATCATTAGCTAATCAGAAACGGCTCTCGCATCAACGCCTCTGCACAACGTCGAAAGGATGACTTTGAGGGGGTAGGGAGACACACGTGATAGCGCTTGGTGCTTGTTTCCCCAAGTTTTAGCGCCTGCGCAGCGTCATCAACTCGGGGATAATCGAATGGGATCACACGACATTCCAAGTCTTCTATCTAGTATGGTCGCCAACTTGAACGTTGAACAGTGCTCTGTGTTGACGTGCGTGGAGGATCCATAAAGGGAACTGATTTCCCGGTAAAATGGGGTAAGTGTGTATACACCTTTTTTAGGTGGCGGAGGCTGGTGGCGAAGATAGTTTGTTGCCACGGTACACTCTCTGAGAGCTGTCCCACAACAAAGGAAGATGATGGTTAGACAAAAGGTCGAAGACATGTTCATTGAGGAAGAGGGCTCATCACAGATGTGTAATAACCCACTAAGTGGGCAACAATTGGAGGCATCAACAAGAAGTGCTAAAGCTACGAAGAACTTTTACCTTGTAAAACAAATGTTGGACAATCACTTGGGCAGTATTTAACATTTTATTAGCCTAATTAAACACTACTTACAATATTCATCAATTTTACTGTAGGCCTGAACATTTTTTCAATTAATGCTACTTACTTTATATGATTTTTTTTAAATTTCAAAATAATACTTTTCCCCTTCCGAACTAAAAATTAGCAAGACAAGAATGTAAAACAAATTTAATATATTTTATTAATAAACCTTCTTGTAACGACTAATGATATTATTATGGACATTCACCTCAAAGTAACCATAAGTCTTTCTTCTGGAGATACACAAATTCTGAAGTTTGAGTGCTTTAAGATAATTGGTGATATTTTTTTCTAGGATACAATAAAATGTGTCTGGCATCATTCTAAAGTACCCAAAGAATTTATCTGGCTGCTTAAGGAGATCCAGGAAAATGCGGCTATATTCTCCATCTTCCTCCCTATTCTTCAAATAATCGTTAACCCGTTCTTCCCTAAATGGCTCTGCATACATCATTAAATATTCAACACAATATTTTCCATCACACACTCTTCTTCGTCCGATGACTTCATCTTGACAACTCGCTGGAAGTGATTACTTGCACCTAGTTGCAGCTAATGTGACCACTTCGTACACGGGCAACCTAATACTTACGCAAGCGTGCATCCAAAGTGACCGCAGCCAATAGTGATTATTAAGAGGGAAATAAGTTTAAAAATTGAACCATAATTTGGATCTACCATCCAAAATAAGAGGGTTCAAAACTTCAAAAAAGAAAAAAAAATAGAAAATAAGAACAATTGAAAGAGTGGGCTGGGTGAGTGAACTGGTTATACCCGCTGGGTAAGCTAAAAGACACCCAGCGCACGCAATTTGGGATAGATGTGGGCAAGTGCTCACGGCCGTCCTCAGCGATCGATAAACACAGCCCAGAAGTATACCCTTATTGTGATTACCTCACAAGAATCAATTCAACTTAAAATAACCGAAGGATGATACTAGTATAAAAAGAAGGAACGAATATCACCGCCAATAGTAATTTATTATAATTACCCAAAAAAGGTTGGCAACAATGGATACAAGTATATTAACAGTTATACAAAATGCAACTTCTTTATAACATTTTCTTTTGGCGTCTTCATACCACTAGCGCTAGCTTTAAGAGCAACCTTCATCTCTCGCTACAAGAAATAACAATTAGGCATGAAGGCTAATACCCTATTATAATCTCAACCTAAGAATTAAACGTTAACATCAACAATTACTAACACCTAGTCAATATGCATTATTTATATCATTTTACCAGCCCCGAAAGAATGGGGAAGATATACAATTAAACCCTAGCTTATTTGTGTGAGCTGAGGCAAATATTAGATAACAACTTTGCTTTTAATTGGCCAACAACTCCCATTAGTCCTCATAACTCGGTTGCTATGGCAACTTCCCATCTAAACATATCACGCGCTGAAGGCGCCCAGCTATATATGTTCGGAGGTGAACATCCATATATTAACCTTACTAAAACTATCCTAACACAGTAAAAATTACATATAAACCTAGCAAGGTTTTATTAAGTTAAAGTCAACAGGCGATGTTGACGAATGACATAATTTATAATATATTTTAGTCTAATGCTAAATTTACCTATCTTTGATAAACAATTAAACAGAGTAAGGTTTTAAGGAACGAGTCCATTCAAATTAAAGCGCTAAACCTAACATGATAAATAGAGATAAAAATAGGAAACCACTAACTATAACTAATACACAATTTAAATTTGATACGCCCAAAATATAAAGTCCAAAGTGTCAGGCATCCCAACCCATTTATCTTTAACATTAATACGACGGTAAAATAGTAAACCATACACAAAAATATCCCAATAGTTAGAGAAAAGTCTCAAGTCCAGATATGTTATGCATTCAGCCAAGAGTAAAGTTTTTGTTTATACGCAGACATAGCTTGAAATGTCAATTAAAGCAAGTTTAAAACTTTTAAGATATTTCCAAGTAATACTAATCGAAGTGCCTAAAAGGAATTTTGAAAAGTCAGACATTTAACCCAAAAGGAATTTAGCTTACATTGTAGTTCGTCGCCATCACCAATTCAAGCGACCTTCACCGCCAGCCCAAGAGTGGCTCACAATTCACAGGGTTGATCTTTTATACGCACAAAACACAGCTTGCATCACATGGTGAGTAGGGGGGGCCAAAGAACGTAGATAGGGTGGAGAAGCTTCTAGAGTCCACTCGTAGCCAGTAGATTCTCGCTCGTAAACTCGGTGGAGTGTTACTTCTTTTCTTCTTATGGTCTTTGGACGAGTAGAATTGGCGTGAAGTTTTTTAGCGGGCACGCCTCAGTATTCGAAGGAAGGTCGTGATGTTCGGATGTGTGATGATAGGTGGCTGCAGTGTTTACCTGGGAATGGCCGTGGACGTCTTGGTAGAATTGGGTAAGTTTGCAGTATATTGTAATATTAGCTAGCGGCTAATGTTACAAAATTATAACAATTATTATATAAATAGTGTTTAAGATATTCAATCAATTAGACAAAATAGATGGAATTATTCAAATTTCGAACAATCGAACTTCAACTCTACTCTATAGTATAGCTAGTTATTTCTCATTCTACATCGAAATTTTTCCATTAAGCCATACTAACACGTTATGTGTGTGTTATTATTCAAATATTTTGTTTAAAGTACGTTATTTAAAAATACATTATTTTAAATATCTTTATTTATAATTAATCATTGAAATAGTTGTAATTAAATTGATAAAATAAATGTAAACCTAAACAAGGTTTGTGCAACAAGGTGAGAGGCGTGCAACTTAAATTTGTGTAATTTCATTAATACCTATTTTCCCCACTTTAATAATTAATGTGATTGTCTTAAGTATTTATATTAATTACCGTATATTAATAATTTAATAATGTTACCAATAACAATTTAAAAAATTAAATCTGGTTAGTGAGATAGTATTACGTGACAATAATACTAAAGGGAAGAGCGCGCCCCCCATAGGCCCGTCCTGGATCCGCCTCTGGTACAAACTGATCTATAAATTTAGTAGCAATGCGATAACCATAAATGTGCATCTCCTAATAAGATGCCGAAAATTTTAACCGGAAGTCAAAATTTTAATATGAAGTGTTGACCCTTGGGGACCCAATATCGATACTTTTTATTGGTTCAAATATACAAATAAAGACGTTAATCTCTAAAAACATAATTATAAAATTTAAAACCGTGAGACAAAAATAGTTTTATAGATTATATATGTGTAGCGCAATTTCTCGGGTTAACTAGTGTATAATATTACGAATATTTAATAAATATCTCCATTTTTAAACAATAGAGCGAGAAAGTCCGTCATTTATTTTAAACTTAACTTCAAGGATGCCGGCATATGAAGACTGACTTTAGGTGGAACTATCCAAGGAAGTGACCGCTAGTGACTGCCGTGTCCTTCTGGCAGTGAGTGAGTCCCGAGGCCTTTCGAGCAACCCCTTTTATAGCCAGTGGCTGATGGGCTCTCGGAAGGTCCCGGGAGGGACAGCCACGAGCGAAAGGACATCGGTGGCTCAGAGCGTTTGTTAACATATTCACAGTACAATTGCAATACAAGGTCAGATTATGTGTACAAGAGTTCTAGTGGGTCGGTTGGGATGTCCAAGAGCCTGATAGCTGCTGCGTCTGTGGCTTCCGTCTGCAGGACTTGAAGTGTCTGTTCTGCGGTAGGCGATCCGCCGGGTTGAGTCCTGACGCTATCCAGAAAAGCGTCTATCCAGCATGATCTTAACTTGTTGAACACGTAAAAGAGTAGATGGCATAGTGCTGTGTCCGTGAACGATAGTCCTTTTCCTCTGATTGCTGATGTAAAGGTTGTTTTGATGTCCGTCCCGATTATGATTGTCGATGCCTGCGTTGATTGGTATTCCCATAATAATGTTAGCAGTAGCGCGATTATTTCTGCTTTATTTATTTCTGTTGTGGACTCGAACCGCTGCACAGTGCACTCTCCTCGGTAGGGGGCAAAGCCAGCCATCGCCCAGGGTGTTACGTCGCTGTACAAGTCTACTGGTTCTGCTTGTGGTTCCTCCTGTGCTGGTGTGTCTCCTGTGCCTACTATAGGGTATCGTTAGCGTTAACTTATATGTGCACATTAATCTGGTTCTTTCAGCGCAGTGGCCACTCGCAGCTCACAGTTTGTCTTTGGTATGTCGTAACCTGTATTTGTATCTTGTTGGTTAGTTACTAGGATTGGAATCATTTTATTATATTTCTTAAGGATTATGGGTTATAGAGTTTGTTGATTTAGCAATTATTATTTTATGCCTTAAGGCCAATTGAAAACCCTATCAACTAAAATATGGTCTCTTAACGTTTAATAGTTGTTTAATTTGGAGTTTTGTTGTTGTTAAGTATTAAGTTTAAGTGAAAGCTCAATGAACCTTGCTGATGTTTGGCTCATTAGACGCGGGTACATGATCAATACTCATACCGTTTTGAAGTTGTTTAGAACTACATGGTGACCTGGCGGTATAGAGGTAAGGTGTCGGACTTCTGTGCTGGGGGGTCTGGGGTTCAATACTCGGTCCCGGCATAGATTTATCTGATTACCAAACCCTTCCTTCCCCTCTGACAAGACATCTTGTGAATGTGGGGAATGCCAGGCCAGTTCGGATTCCACGTTAAACTGTAGGTCCTTCATTTCATCTCACAATCACACTACCATTACACATTAGCGTAAGTGCGTATAACCCTATCGGGTAGTAAGACGCGGTGCTAATAATAATAATAATAATAATAATAATAATAATAATTTAGAACTACTTTCATGTGTAGTAAAATTTGAGTTTCCCTTGATTAATTTTGAATTTCTTCCTAATTACCTAAGGATTAGATCTTCCTACATTATTAAAACAATATAGTGATTAAAGATGGGCATTCAATAATGGCTGTGAGTATACCGGACCAGAGGAATAATCTAATAGTAAAATATAGTTAATCTGATTTTCCTGTTTTGTGTGTGTGTACTCCTAACTTGGATGAGTCATTTTAATTTTTGGGAATTATTACAGTAATACAATGGGAACATTTTCATAAACTTTAGTTCAAATTGTGTATTATCAGGTTTTGCAGATTCAATCATGGTAAACATATGAAGGCCTATGGGTTTAATATATATGGGGGATATAAGCAGTCTAAATGGTTGAAGTTGATTCTTGTCCAAACGGTCACTTGTCAATCTGATTCTGCCCTACTAGGGGGAGTGTTGATATCAAAACTTACATCTTGCGAATGAACGACTTCCTCGTTATAGTTCATGTTTACTGCCGCCAACGATGTGGCGCCCAACCATCAAAACTCTCCCGGCTTGACCTTGAAATTAGTGTAACCAGTTCCAAAAACTCCATGAACCCGCCCTTCTCCCCTGTTGCAACCTGGGATTGTCATATGGTCCATTGTGTACTAAAGCTTTAGGAAATGTAACGGGAAGACGGTGCCCCGCTTCTGACCCTTTTTAATTTATAATTTTATAACATGATTTATAAATAATAAGTATTACTTAAAATTACCACTCTGATAGTGACAAATTTTATGATAGGTATGTTTTATTTTTGTTGTATTAAACTACTTGAAATAATGTTAATTTCCCACAATGGGCATGGTATGATCTAAGTTTGTTAATAAAACAATATTTTAAAATAATTCCATACATGCTTTTCGAATATACGTTAAATATTGGTATATATATATATATGTATATATAACTTATTTTAAATTTAGCACTGCGTCTTACTACCCGTTCGGGTTATACGCTTAAGTACTAATTATGTTAATGGTTATTAATTGGGAAGGTTGAATTTAGAGGAAGTGAACCCGCATTTGCGCGGAGGTAGAGTGGAAAACCGTTTAGGAAACGTTAACCCCAGTTTAACCGACCGAGATTCAAACCTCGATCTCCCCGTTCTCGGCAGTCAAGCTCAACACGAATAGCGCGTTAGCTAACTACACCACTGAGGCTGATATCTTAATATAGTCCAAGCCCCCCAAAAATATTAACAGCTGGGATTGAGGCCCCCCCTCCAACCCGTTTACTCAGGAGTTCCTGGGTAAGTGCAGAAACATTAACTCTCTGATAATATTTACCAAATGTTTATTCAACTGTTTGACATTAAAAAAACTTTTTTCTTTCAGTCCAAATAAAACAGGATATGTCTCAGAAAGTGCCCATAATACCATTTCTACTGCAGAAACTCCCAGAACCCTCAGTCAGAATATGAATCCCCGACCTCATCAGTTAAACCAAACTAGCGTGACGTCAAGCCCCCGTGTTTGATTTCATTCTTATATATATATATATATAATTTATATGAATGCGATTAAGATATATCAAAGAGAATCAACGAGCCCAGTGAGTATTTAGAAAGCTATAATAGCAGTGCCCTTTGCCTAAACACGAGACTCCACCAGGAAACTGAGTTAACATATACCTGCCTCCGTTAGTTAACCAAAAGGAACCTAATTAGTAACCAAACAGTTTTTGTCATTTTAACAGCTAACATTTCTACTGTATTTGAATTTTTCTCCTTCCTATACCGGATAGGTAACGACTCTCACTAATCGATATAAAAGAGATAAGTTATAAGTAATTGATGTTCATCGCTTATCTTTATATTATAGTAACTTATGCAAATACTATGCCTAATTATGTTTCTTAGCTTCACCTGATCAAACTAATATTTTTCCCGCTATATGTCTGAGATATTATGTCGTCAGACATAGCAGTGCTAATCACTTAGATCCCACTAGGCCACTAGTATATTCCATTCACGATAGGTTTTTACCTGGATCACAGTTCGAAAATCATATGTTTAGGTTTTGGGTTGCCAACACTTGTAAAAGATCACAGTTTTGTTATAAATGTAAAGATCTTTAATTACCTGTTATATATTACATTAAAAATAACGTAAACTTAAGTTTTCTCATACTATTTCATTTTTTTAAATAATTTCTTTTTGTCCAACTCGAAACAATATTTTAAACATAATTAAAAGTACTTATTTTTCGTTTTGGAACGTTACTGATTTTGTGTAATATAGTGCATACATCAATACCTTTTAATACAGGCATCGTATTTACTTGGAAAAGAGAAAATTGTTGTCATTTTTTTACATATAATACATGATTTTATGATTATTTTATCGTATTTTGAAATATTTAACTGAATAAAGTATTTTCATCAACTGCGTGTCCGCATCATTGTAAAAAAACTTGTTTACCGTTATGTTCAATCATATGGTTTAAATTCGCCAGTCGCCATTTTGAGGCTATGTTCGTTAGAAGTTTTTATGAAAGTGGTGTGAATATTTTTTTAAGTGGAATAAAACGATTAATAAACTTTGTGTCAGACCTAAAATAAATATATAAATAATATTGTCCTAAATTACTGTGGTTAACTATCACATTAATATATTACTATCTGTTTTCATTTCAGTCATCCAAAGTGATAGATGTCAGCTGTTGGCGTAGTGATATATTAGGGGTTACTTCTAGTAACATTTCAAGCTGTCATTCAGGTAAACTTAGCTCGTGAATGACTTATAGTCATGTTTTTTCCCCCACGTGCGTGATTGTCATATCATGCGGTCAAAGTCAGTTGTGCTAATCAGAGTACTAGTCCTGACAATAATATCCATTATGTTTGTTCTTTACCTAGAGGCTATCATTTATGATAACACCTTTTGGGATCCCATACTTTATTTCAGATACTCACAAATTAGTGAACACACATTCATTCGATGGGAATGTACGAGTAGTACATGTACAAGTTTTGAACACTCTTCAGTGGCCGAAGGATCTAAGAAAGTCAATTTCACGGCAATTTTCAGTATATCGCATAATAAATTTATATAGTCTTTAAAATTCGATGTCGCAAATGTATCACGTAGGTCCTATTTTCAAATAATATTAGAGATCTAACCAAATTTCCTTAATCGGTCATAATCGTTAATGTTATAAGAAAATTAAATAGTTTAGTATGAATATATATGTAGGCCTATATTTTCCACTCTCCTTTCAGGCAAATGTTGGTGCACTTCCTATAAATTCAGCCTTACTAATCTCTAAAACCACAGCGTAATTAGTACGCGTGCTAATAGCCCAAAAGGGCAGTGAGATTAAATGAAAAAAAATTAAAAACTCTGAATATTTGAATCTCTTGCGAAAGCCAATTTTAAAATTATTTTACAACGTATTATCATTGATTTACTGAACTATTTTTTTTTATTTCTAGTACTGTGTAGCCATATTAGTTAATATCTCGTTGACATGTTGACCCAAATTATTTTCTACAGGAATTCTGAATGTGTTCGAGGTATTCATTAGGTACAGGAATTTGTTTTTTAAATTAGATTTTGGGTTAGCCAAGTTTACGGCTAGTCTTAGCAACTTTTTTTTTTGTCAATTTCCAATTTGAAACTCTACTAAGTGTATGATCGTGGGTTTAATTCTTGTGTTTAGATGTACTCTTCAATTTAAATGTTAAATATAGTTTCTTTATCTCGACTCATTGTTTGAGTGAGCCAAGCAATTGACTCATTGAATGCTATTCTCGGGAGATGTGGAATTGGCAATGAGAAATGTTGGAGAGGAAAGTATGTCAGAAGGGACTAGACACCCACGTATTAAGATTCGTTAGTAGCCCACGTTTTCAAAGTAGAAATGATTAAAAAGAGAATTTTTTTAATAATAAAGATTACTCTAAGCCCTAGATTATAAAGCTCATTCGAATGAAAACCGTTCTTAGATGCAGGTATTGAACTGTTATCATTAAAATGAGCTTCACAGTCTCGACCTTTATTTACAAAAGTTACATTTTTTGTATGCAATACAATTTGTTGTTACCGGAACCGGTGGGTAATTGGACTACTTACTGAAAACGCAGAGGCCGAATTTATGAACCTGCTTTAAAGTATACCAAAAGCGCAAAAGGTAGGTGCATAAAAATAACACCATTGTTGCTAGTCTCTGGGCCCCATATGGCAAAACCTAACCTAGCCTAACCTAACGTAACACCAAATGTTGAAAAGCTATTAGCGTTTTTCGATTATATTTTGAAGGAATACATTCAACGTGATAGCTCATTCCCGTCATCACTGTGAGCGCAATAAACCAATATTAATTCAATAAATAAATAATTCTAAAGCAGTGGCTCCCAACCTTTTTCAGTTGACGCTCCTCGGCAGATATTAAAATTTCCACGCCCTCCGCCCTATTTTTGCGGAAATTTATACAAAAAAAAATTTTTTTAGTAACTTCTTTATTTTTACAAAAATCAATGTAATACTGGCACGTTAATGGTAGAAAAAATGAGTGAAGATTAGCGTGATGGTTGGCTCTGTTTTGATCTCATAAGTACTTGAACATTGGGTTTGTTGTTAGACACAGCAACACAGCAAATCACTATCCACTTCAAGTTGACAGCATTGTTTTTTTGTTTGTTGTTTAAGATTAAGAGGTGAAGATTCGATTATATTGCAAGTGGCCGTGTTTTTCAAATGGTGCCCCACGGGGTCCTTGGACTATGCCAGTTATCTTTGGCTACGTGAGGCCATTGTATAATATTCTCTCTTTGTTTTTCACACTATAAAATGACATTCATAAATAGAATTGCCGATTTTTCAAATATGAACAAAAGAAGCTTGCCAAAGATGCAGCCAGAACATGTGAGATTTTCCGTCTTTTATATACTATTCTACTAATAAAGGTTATATTTCATTATTGAATATTCATAATATTAATGTGAAATAGGCTATGAAGGCTCCAGCATATATTTTTTCTTGTGCAAGGGCTCCTTTGATCTAAAAAGTTTGGGAACGTCTGGTTTAGGGGAAGGTTGGAGGTGAGGATTTTGGGGTGAATCCGAGGCTTGTGAGCTTAAAAATAAACACGTGTATGCACAGTTTTGGCTGGCCACCAAATTTTTACAACTGTTTGCCAATACTACAATAAATAATTATCTTAAATTACTTTGGAAAAGTAAAAAAAAAAAAAATATATCAATTTCTATATCCCGTAGATGAGGGTACATTGCCTCTAAGTTCTACATTCCTTATCTATAACCCATTAGCCTAACTAAATGCGGATAGCCCGGACGGGTAGTAAGACGCAATGTAAAAACATTAATTTGTTTTATTACTTAATGTTTAGAAAAAAGTAGTAAATACTAAATATGTTGTAGATTAAATACTAAAATCAAAATTTATTCACACAATCTAATCAATATACATACGCATCATGTTTTTAATATTATTACACAAATATTCTTTTTCACATCAAGTCTCACCACCTAACCGAGCTTTCTTCATTTATCTACACTAATGGGTTAGGGAAGAGAAAGGTATAGTATTTAGAGTATTATACCCACATTTCGGAGAGAATGAGTGGGAAACAATTGAGGAAAAATCACCCTCAGTACACTCGACCGGGAATTCAACCCCGACCTTTCCATAATCGGAAAACCAGACTAGGTGAGCTTAGTCCGAATGCTTACCGACGCGGGGTCACGCGGCATTGCACTTGACATATGTCATTTAAGTGTAATCGCCATCAAATTGGATAGGACCATCTGGTTGATATCATTTTATATCACAGCTAACAATCATCAAGATATCCGGTAAGAGATAATAAATTAGACACAACTACAACGGTCTAGTGAAATATATTAAGATAGTTATTGAAGACGGTAAGATTTGCACATTTAACTCTTGATTAATACTTTTTTATCAACGTGTCATACTACCCGTTCATGTATCCGCACATGTATTAATTAAGTTAATGTATTAGGGATGAGTAACGTTGAATTTAGAGGAAGTGTACTCACATTTGTGTTGAAGGATAGTGGAAAACCATTTAGGAAAAACCACCCCCAGTTCACCCGATTGAGATTCTAACCTCGATCTCCCCGTCCTCAGCAGTTGAGCGGCTCAACACAACTAGCGCGTTAGCTAAATAGTGTAAATACATTTTGTGATAATCCTGCAGTCTCCCAATGATGCCAATATAATATAATTATTGACCTACGCGATAGTATCGCCACTTGTGTATTAAGCGCCTTTAGTCCATAATATATTTATTTCTCTCCATATAATCCTACAGTCCTACAGACTGGAGTGTTGGAAAACCTTGGTGGGACTGAATCTTATATGAAGATGCAGGACTGAGTGAGTTAGTTCGTTGATAGTTGTTTGTGTTATGGATGGTTGTGTGTTGTGGTAAAAGATGAGTAAAAGACAAGGGGACCTAGCAACTTTTTTTTTTTTTAACTAAACAAAGTAAAGAGAATTTCCCCGATGTTAGTGAGACATGTTCAAAAGTGAAGAAGAAGACATTGGAAATAAACCTGCGGATAATGCCATTAAATTGAATTTTGGGAATGTTCAGTGGTAACAATATTAGCACACTCAAGTAATAGGCCCCCTCCAATTGTACATAACCCTTTCCCGGAACCTGACAATCATAAGTACTCGGTCCCTGCAACGTCAAACACTTTTGATATTGAGCTATCGGTGGGTAAATCATCTACGGATTCAGAGAAGAATTATAATGTTCTTCGAAATTCTTGGGTTTTTAATTATCTATTTAAGTTTCCACTTGTACAGCAAAACTTAAAATTTCAGAAAAAAGTGGCTGCCGGAATTCCAGTGACCTATCTATTCGAAATCAAATTAAAAGGCCTTTTGTAAAAAAAAAATTGTATTATTTCCCCACAAGATTCTGAGGTACACAAGAGAAATCATGTTAAGCTGGGGGCATTGGTCAACGCCCCTTTTAAATGGTGCAAAGACGCCAAAGAAGATTTTAGAAGACACGAAGAAAATGCCTACCACCAAAAATGTTCCATTTTCACTCATATCACTATATATAAATGTTTTGTATGTAAGTATATTGAAAAGGAAGTTTATGTATTAACTTTTGTAATAAATATTTTATTACGTAAAAGGCTCGAGTGCTTGTGAATATCAATGCCTGATTTCATCAGGTGGAACAGCACGGCCTTATCAAAATTAAATATTTTAGTCAAAATTAGTTATAGGTGGGAGGTGACGTTACTCGCTTCCTCGCAGTTCCTCCTGGGAAACGTTTTACTAAAAGGCTAAGCGAGTAACACCCAATACGTAGTGATATTATAATAAAATGTTAATGATTTATAAACGTCTTTTTCAAATTAACAGTTAACTATTTTATAAACTCCTGGTCAACCCCCCCCTCCCCCTCGTTCCATCTCCTCCCCTTCAAAAATATTTTTCCTGATTCGCCTGGGAGAAATGCTATTATTATGAGAAAAATGACCCACGTGCTCTATGGGAAGGATCAATGTGGGGGAAAGTAACCCAACTTTACAGTGAGGAGGATCAATGCTAAAACCCTCAAAATAATATTCCCCGATCCACCATTGATCAAAGCTATTCTTATGAGAGAAAGTGACCCACGTGCTCTATGGGAAGGATCAATGGGAGAGAAAGTGACCCAACTTCGCAGTGAGGAAGATCAATTCTAAGACACAAGAAAAAAAGGTAAACCCCCAAAATAATATTTCCCGACCCACCACTGACTCACTTTTAGAAGTATTAATACTATCCGTATGGGTGAAAGTTACCCGCCTCAATAGTAAGGATAGCCCAAGAATAAACTTGATATAATTAATGTCAACCACCCAAAATAATATTTCCTGATCTGCCACTGATCAATGATATTTTTATGGGGAAAAGTTACCCACCTTCACTGTGAAAACGAACAATGTGGGAGAAAGTGACCAAACTTCGCAGTGAGGAAGATCAATGATATAACTTAACTCGAAAGATGTTAACCCTCAAGATAATAGTTCCCGATCCGCCACTGACTCACTTTCACCATTCTTAGTATTATTCGCATGGGAGAAAATAACCCACCTCAATAGTAAGGAGGGTGCAAGATAAAACTTGAAAGAAATGTCAAACACTCCAAATAATATTTCCTGATCCGCCACTGATCAATGCTATTTTATGGGAGAAAGTGACCCACCTTCCCTGTGAAGACGAAGAATGTGAGAGAAAGTGACCAAACTTCTCAGTGAGGAGGATCAATGCTATTCTTATGGTAGAAAGTGACCCTACTCATAGAATGAGAAGGATCAATGTTAACCTTATAGAAGAAAGTGAGCCAGAACTCTCATTTCACCTACTACTAACAGATTTCAAGAAGTAAGAGAGCTGTAATGTTCTCTGTTTCGAGGATGACGAAGAAGAAGTAGAATAATAATAATAATAATAATAATAATAATAATAATATGAGAACGATGGCACCGATAAACCGAACCTTGTCGAACATGAACTTAACATGTAGGGTGAGTCCTCCTGTCCGAGACAAACTTTGTCCGTGCATACAGACTTCAATTCAACGCCTGGCAACGAGGACTGACTTATCTGGGAGAGTTCAGTTGCAAATTTTTAAATGTTGAAGTGCGCAAGTGAACTGGAGAGAGTCTTAACATCCGTAAAGTAAAATACTATATTATTATATGGGATACATGTACCTATTTACACTGTATGTATGTTAATTTTAAGAATATATGTCTTTTTAATAGGTGTGTTATTTATTTGACCTTAATTCCTATCTTTCCACAATAAAAGTCAGGGTAGTAATAGTGGCTAAAGATATATAAAACTATGGATAATATAATATATATATCAAAATTTAAAGTGTAAAGAATATGACATGGACGGATAATGGAAGAGAAAATATATATTCGATAGAGGGTGGAAAGAGGAAACCTGGAAACACCCCTAATAATAGAGGGGGGGGGGATAGTAGTTAAGAGAGATAAAAATAAGCAATATATATATAACTGTAAAGGGCACGACATGGTTGGAGAAACACCCCTGGTAGTGGTAGGGGG
>CABEEJ010000177.1:134292-161729 GCA_901482245.1 Timema douglasi
TAGATGATGTGATGATTAAAGAGTTACCCACAATCCAGAGAGAGAGGGTATACGCTAGGAGGGATAAGATGAGGGCATAGACTTCCGAACATCAAGGTGTAGGTGGTACTGGGTTCTAGCCTAGTCTTGACCGCAGGAGCACTGGAATCAGCCTGGCGCATAGGGAAAGATTACTCTCATATGCCCTTGTATTCTAACTACATTATAGTAGGTCATGCTTTTGTATTTTACCCTGTACTAACGCGTCTATAGGTAAAAAAAAATCCCATGGCCCAATATTCTACTCTAAGTTAAAACACCCATGTAAAACCGGTTTCTCTAGTATTCTAAAACAAAATAATTACTAGAGAGGTAAGGTATAGGTGTTTTTTTTATTATATTACGTATATTTAACCATTATAGCCTTAAAACATGCGAATTTAGAGTAATATATGAACCTTCTATTAGATTATTTAACTATTGTGGTAATTAATGTAGCTACCTGGTATTTTTGGTCAAGACGTCAAGATTAATATCTATGAAATCCAGATCATTGTCCTGTTGTATTAGAATCATAAATCCGAGTACATTTACTCTAAGATTCAACACTACCTTACCAATTCCTACTCCTATTAGCGTTATTAATATGTAAATAGCTCGTATGTGTAGTAAAACGCGGTGTTACAGCTCGGCGCAGTGTGCTTAGGTACTGTACCTACTTTATGAAAGCTACTAGCGAATGGGGGTGTCAGAGTTCATCATCTAACATTATGATGCTGACACCCACGCAAGCTTACAGTAGTGGGGGTAAGAAGTAGGCGAACCGCGAAATAATGTAGTCTCAGCGCTGCTATCTAATCGTACCGAGTGTTTTATATCAGGAGAGCTAACACATGGCAGTCACACATCTCATATCTGCGATGGTGCGATGACTATTGTAGCGATCCCGACAACCGTGATTGTTTTTAAGATACCATCACAGTAAGACTCTGAGATGATCTAGTCAACTCTTTCTTACAGATGAGTTTAAGTGAACGTTTTCAACCATCTAAATTGCGTGACTATTTTGTGACCTTGACGAATCTTCTATCAGTGAAGATGCCTGGAAGAGTAACGATGTGTTATGTCCTGCTGGTTTGGAGGGTAGTCCCCGCGTGGACGGAGGATGTCTACGTTAAAAAAATTGAATCGAGTATACCTCGCTATCAACAGTTGCAGCAGGAACAGAATCTCACGTGGGCCGAATTGGAACATATCGTACGCCACGTGGTCGAATACTGGACTCACGAGCCTAATCGGACTTTGTGTATCGATAAGGTAAGTCATAATATTGTTGGTTAAGAAGACGTTATTGAGAGCATGGCACCTGGTTTGACTTCCTTGCGAGTACTTGGAGTACTTGAAACATTTGTAATATACAAGTGGCTTAGAGTAGTGACATAAGTAAGACTGTGACTTAGGGTTTGGGATGGGGGAGGGGTCTCAACGCTGTACGAGTGGTTGATATTTTTTAAACATTAAATAGCTGTAGGATCTATTTAAAGGCTTTTTTTTTCAATGCTTAGAGGGTAGAAATTTTTATGAGCATAAAATCATGTTTATATTTTAAAGTATAAATTATATTTATTATTTAAACGTAGCTGACGTTCTTAGCAGAAATGTTTAATAACAAGTCATAAAATAAATACATAATTATTACAATATTAAAATATAATTTATATGTATATTTTATGGTTAAATTTAAAAAATCAAAGAATAATTAGAAAAGAATAATTACATTATTAATTTTTTTAGATAAAACTCTCAATAAATATTTTTAGCTGTATGAAATAGCGACAAAAATTGCCAAGATAATGACGGTGATCAGATATAGTTGAAAATCTCCAGATCTTTAAATATTTTAGGGCATAAAGGGGGACTTAAACCTTTCCTCCCACCCTGTTACCCATGATAACCCCATCCCCCCTGCCACTCCTGCCCTTCCATACTCCATCACATCCTCTTCCCCTCCCCCTGGTAATACTACTGGCTAAGAGCCTACGATTTAAAAAGTGTCCTTGGTGGGGAATAATCTAGTAGTTTATGGTTCATAAAAGACATGATGCCTTTAGTGAGAGTTCATTCGAAGAAAAATAAAGTTTATGCCCTCAATATGATCCTATTCCAGTTAAAATTTAAAGCTTTACATTTTTAGGAAGTTAACTTGTCTTGTACAAAGAAATATCCCATATATTTAGTGTTTTTGTTCAGATAATTTTTCCTGCAATGCCAATACAGCTAAAATCAATTATTTGTACGGAAGGGAGAACGATAAACTTTTTAATATCTAATGCTGTAGGTGCAGGCTTGTCTGTGACTGAACTTGGTAAAAATTCTTCTTCTGTAAATACATGACAATTAAAAGGGTAGATCCCGGTTTTCTTAAACACAGCTGTGATATTTAGATGGGCCTTGGCTCGTGGATAAGATACTCCAACACACGAAGCAACATTTTTAATTAAAAATACCTCTCCAGGGTGAGACATTATCCACGAAACTACAGCACAGTTATAAAATGTGTGGAATGGTCTTTAACAATCCTAAGTCTAGTGGCTGTAGCTTGTTAGTAGAGTGTTGTGGTATTGTCAGTACCATCACGCCATTGTCTTTGCACAAATCAAGCACCTCAATGCAAAGATGACTCTCGTGGTTGTCCATAAGAAGTAGTGTAGGATTTTCTATTGATGAAGTGTTGGATGACCTCACCTAATTTCTCCGAATTCATCCACCCATCTTTTGTTGCTAGTCCAAGAGATCCCGGTAGAGCACCATTTGTCATGTGCAGTTTATAATGGACTCGAGGGAAGATCAAGGTGTGTGTTACAGCGTTGCCATATACCACAACAATACAGCATGTTGTTATAAGTGTGCCTCGCTCTGCACTAATAACTTTTCTGACCTGTTCTATACCTTTCGGTGCCAAAACCTTTTGAGACGATTGAACAGTCATGCTTCCAGTCTCATCCAAATAGTACAGAAGCATGCCTGTACCAAAACAACTGTGCTGGTTGATGGTCTCTTCTAATTTAATTTTTAAAAAAACCATTGGCCTTATTAAAACCGACGGCTCGGCCTAAACTGCATCCTTCAGGAGCTATTAATGAAAGCTCTCTAAAACGTTGACGAAATCCTTTAATCCAAGCTTCTGAAGCAAGTTGATCAAAGTTCCAACTGTCGGGAATTGCCACATTATTTCTTGCCACAAGTTCATATGCTAGTTGCCGACAACCTTTCAGGGAAAGCCTATAAAACATTTTAGTACATTTTATAATGTAATTGCAGAAAGATATTTCAAGTTATGGTGGGAAAATCTGTTACACTTTATAGTTTGGAGCCATTCTTGATGAAGGATCACTTTTAATTTTTTAAATATATCTGGCTAATGTCTGGAATTTTATGCCCTTCATGGCTGCAGCTTGGCGTATACTCCATCCTTCTTCAATAACTAGTTTTACAGTAGCCTCCATGGTCTCTGATGGCGTTCTTCCAATGATTTTATCGGTTTTCTTCTTTCGTGGCATCTTAATTCTGAAGAAAAAAAACCTGTATTACATAATTTTCCACTTCAGCTGCTATTCAAATTTAAAAATAATATAGATTAAAATCATATAGACCTCAAATGCTAAATGAAGCTATTATTAAAAAAAAAAAGATCTATTAGGAACAATGAGGCGCATCATAGTAAGGAACAGTCAGACGGTCTCAGTGTTCATTCAACATGTGGTACAGTGAGCCAGTCTCACTATTTCTCACCATGTTTTGCCTCACTGTTCTTCTTTGCCAACTTATTGTAAAAATGGCTGCCACCTTCATGTAACAAAGACAACATAACAAAAATTTACAACATGTTTAGCCAAGTGCTTGCCCTAGCAGATTTTCTTAGTCTCAGATTATTAAGATGATTATAAAAATAATGCACAACCGACACTTCAAATATTAAAATTTTACTCTTCAACCTCAATCAAACACAATATTAATGATATTTTCTTACCTTAGAAATATATAAGTGTGAAATCACATGGAAGTCTCCTCCACATCAAAACACAGCAAACTATACTAAACTGCCAACCTAAAGATGTAATTTATCCCAAAATTACACTTGTCTCACTGTTCCATATGTCTCACTATACCTATGTTTCCCCTACATATTTTATTTTATTTTAATAATCTCACATTAAACTAAATAGTTCAATTTATTTATCAAATCATGTAGTTTTTTATATATACATCCTGATATTATTTATACCACATTTTAGGTTTAGATTTGAAAGTATTGTTTATTTTTAATATCTAAGTTTATATTTTATTTAACTCTTTTTCTGTACTATTTTTAACGATCCTAATTTACTTTCTAAACACGTACCTGCATTAATATATGGCTATGTTAATGATCTGTATATTTATAAATTGAAAAAACAGGAAATATATTTGAATATTTAATAATCTCAAAAGTTGTTGAGTCTGATATTCATGGAAGTATAAAATACTTGCAAAGTATATTTTTGTTTATCTAGCGCTAGCAAAATCTTTATCCAAGTTAAATTTAATTTGGTAAGAAAATGAACAATTTGAAAAATTGGTCAATTCTAATATTCAACCACAAAATCCTATCATATATATATTTTAGAATATAGACAACTGTTAGTTATAAGGTGTTTAATTAAAATTACATTTTATAATGATGATCAAAATACTTTAAAAGCGGTTAACATAAAGCTTTAATACATTTAGAATGAATTGTGGACTTCTACACACTAGTATTAATGTTCGCTTAGATTATTTTTAAGTGTCAGAACTATTTACATTTAATTACAATAACGTGGTGGAGCTGAAGGAGGAGGCGGAAGACAGGGCACATTGGAACACGTGAAAATTATAATCATTAAAAACATAATTTTTCAGGAACCCACTAAAAATTTTACTAATAAATAAACGGATGGAAAATAGTCCCATAAACCAATGGTTTCCAAACCGACTATGACCTTACACCCTATATTAGTACAAATAAATTGCGCCCACCCCTAATATATACATTTAAGTTATATAGGCCTACATCTATATTGATACACACACCCCTCGGTGACGTAGTTAGCTAACGCACTAGTCGTGTTGAGCTAGACTGCCGAGGACGGGCTGATCGAGGTTAGAATCTCGTTCGGGTGAAATGGCAGTGGCATTCCCTAAATGGTTTTCCACTCTCCCTCCACGGAAATGCGGACTCACTTCCTTTAAATTCAATCTTCCCTAAACCATTAGCTTAGTTAGTACTTAGGCGTATAACCTAAACGGGTATTTAGACTCGGTGCAAAATAAATATATAGATACACATATAGTGTAGACTTGGTTTACGCTGAAAGGAGACTCATCTTGACAGATTAAACTATGGTCTAGGAGTGTGTGAAGTCGACTTTTTCAATTCGAGGCGAACTCAAATCGATTATATGGAATATTCTCGAGGCCGAATCAAAGCTCAAATATTTTCTTAGAATTGTTTTATGATTTGAAAAAATATTATATTGTGATTATTTAGATTACTTTATGCACTAAAATTACTCAGAAAATGTTTCTATTGTACAATTGTTTGTAATATTTCGTGTTAATCTGACAAATAAAGTCATTATCATAACATTCAATTAAATTATTTCAGATCTTTTTCCACATCAATATTAATTTGTAATATATGAAACAGCTCAGAATGGCCAAATTTGAACATACAGTAAGTATTTTAACTATACATATTTTTACTGTTGAAGCTTCGAAGCCAGGATTTGTTTCGAAGACAAATCAAAGTTTTGAAGCTTTGCACACCCCTACTATGGCCCCATCTTATAAGCTACTTTACGGCGTAATCTGTAAAGCTAAGAATATATCGTTCAGTCTTATGAAATGGACATTATTAAATATAAACCAAAAATAAATTAAATTAAAAAAAGAGAAATTAATACAGCTAAAAATCACGTACATAAAATGATTGCCTATTGTGGGAACATTAAGTATTTCCCAAGGTTTATTGTCTCTTATTTCCTTATTTTACTCCAACGGATCGTCATTCATGCCACAATTTAATGTAGACTAAAATAATATTAACATTTTGTTTGTGTTTAAAGTGAAGTGTAATGGAACGCGATTTAGGTCCATATTTTTACAGTTCTTGTGTTAAAATATTTTTTGGCCAAAACAAATACAATTTTGCTTCAGTATATAAATTTATTTTTATTTTCTACATCTAGTCATATCAAACGTTTTTGAATATTGGTCATGGCCATCGCGGGATTAAACCAGAAAAATTTGGCGTTTTCATTTAACTAAGTTTCTGTTTAAGTTCATTCGATCATAACAATTTTATCACGTAATTTTAATAAGCGTATACTTACAAGCCATAAATAGCAATTAACTAATTTCGAATCATTGCAGTTCACCAGTTATGAGGGGTCTCACTTGCCGTTTTATGTTTTTTTGTACCGTTGTTAAGGTAAAGTAATTAATGTATAGGTCTGAAATTTAGTATAATTAGACATTCATATGAAAAGTACACAATGGAATATAGATAATATTTACAATAATAATATAATAAATATTTCAAGGAAATATTAATATTATTAATAGATAGACATATTAATATTAATAACATATATCAATATTAAAATAATATTATTATTAATATAAATATTGTATTGTGCACACCTCATATGACTGTCTAGTTATACTAAATTTCAATCCTTTATATTGACTACTTTACCTTAACAACGGTACGTAAATAGCATATAATATCAAGTTTGACCCCTTAAAACTGGTGAACTGTATTGATTTGAAATCATCGAATTATAATTTCTGGCTTGTAAGAATACACTTATTAAAACTGTGCAAGACAATTTTGATGGTAGAATTATCTTAAATGCCATTATAACCGTGACAAATATAAGATAGCTGTTTAACCAGCTATCTGCATAAAATTAAATTAAACGTATCTGCCGAAACTATATTTTATTTAGTTTGGCCAAAAAAGGTATTTTTGTTGTAAAAACTGCATAAGCTTACTTTCACACCCATCCCAACTTATGGTAGGGACGTAGAGGACGCTAGAGAAGGTGTTTTAGCAGTTTTCGTAGCAGACATTTTTGGTCAAAAGAAATCCAATATTGCTTTAGTACGAACATAGAGTATAATTTTCTTCAAATGGTGACCCAAAAATTTCTTGAATATCTGTTAAGGGTGTCCTTGAAATTATCGACAATTTTATCTCTTCACTTAAAAAGTTTGTCATCTAATACCACTATGTTCATGGAAAATATTCAACAATGGGTGATATCACCTTGTGGAGAAAATTAACTTTTATGTTTGTACTAAAGCATTATTTTAGCAAAACAATTGTTTTTCTATAAAAACTGCAAAAACACTGGTCTTTTCTCGCGTTCCCTACATCCCCATATTAAGGTTCGGTGATTGAAGTGTCAAAATTCCCACTACTTTACTCTAAACAAATGTAATAATAGTAAATCCAAGACAACTCTAAATTTATAGATGTATTATATTTATATAAATAAATGTAAATTGAGATAGAACTAAAGGATAGTTATTTTTCTACTCGGTTAACTTACCCCCTTGATTCAATGGGGCAAACGGATGTGGAGATTCTGGAGTATTGTAGGGCTTATGACCTCAGACTCCAATTAACTCAATTAAAATCGTGCTTTATTTTCACAGATATATATGTATATATATATATATATATATATATATATATATATATATATTGTCATGTGCTAGGGCTGACATTAAATGTACTTTCATAGATTAAGTTGCCATGTAAGCAACTGTTCTGAAATAACTTTTCTCCAAAGTGCGTAACACAAATAAAAAAATAAACATGTGAATTGGTTTGTGAATGGCGGCTTTTTGTTCTTACAATTAATTTTAATTTAACCTGCCTCAGTGGCGTAGTTGTTTAACGCGCTTGTCGTGTTGATCTCGACTGCTGAGGACGGGTAGATCGAGGTTCGAATCTCGGTCGGGTGAACTGGGGGTGGTTTTTCCTAAATGGTTGTCCACTCTCCCTCAACGCAAATGTGGGTTCACTTTCTCTAATTCAACCTTCCCACTTCCTAATCCATTAGAGTAATTAGTACTTAAAGCGTATAACCCGATCGGGTAGTAATACGCGGTGCTAAATAAATATTAAATGTTTTTAATTTAGCCTAACTAACTTCTCATTTGAAAAAGTGCACTTGTACACAAGTATTTGACCTGGGACCTTTTGCATAGCACGGACGGTTTTGACTCCCATTTACACTTATATTTTTTCGACTATAATAAGTGAATAGCTGTGAATGTCAGCAAATCCATACTAAAATGATAATTTATATTATATTAAAATTTTAACTCCCAAAAATGAAGAAGGCCCTTATTATTATTATTATTATTTGTCTGGCACTTTCCATGAGCGGACGTGTTTTTACTAAGCTCCGCAAGTGATTCCATTCCGAGTGCTGAGTGTTATGTTCTGTGTGAGTTTGCCTATCTTTAGCTGTTCTTTTCAACATGCCTTGCAGTGAGTACGATTGTGCAAAATGATCCCGTGAATTTTTTGGTCGACAAAGGTTTATTTGGTGTTATGACCCTTGTAAATCAAAGTTTCATCTGGTTGGGAAGCAGCTACAATACATCTGGTAAATTCCCTGATCAGCATGGTTTATGGTCTCCTCGGGTATAGAATTTGAGCAACGATAACGCTCTTTTGAAAGCCCAAATCTAGGAGCTTTTATCTCATAAATCTCCGGTATGTTTAGTTTCAGTTGAATCTCAATTATCTTTATCTTCACAGTACTCGAATTGATACTACCCCATCTACTTCTCACCTATCTTATTCTTAGAAATTACTTAACTAACTTTTAGCCAATCTTTAAATTCCAATAAAACAAGCTCTGTTTTCGACTCCAAGATTGTTACGTAATCATCATTTGGATCGCAGGTCGCGTCAGCAAGAGCTGAAAATTTATTTATGGTTGTGGAGCGTCTTAAAAACAAGTCAGTGAATTCCAGCATGCCTGAGGATCCACCGGCTCAGCGTTAGCGTTTACGTAATTGGCTGGTTGGTTACAAGACAGCCACTGACCTACAAACAATTAACAAAATCTTTATAAAAATCTACAATTGTCACCAGTTTTTCCCCTGTAGTTTATTTCCTGGACATTACGTCTTATTTGACTAAAGATCTTAAATACCTTGTTTATTCAAAATTGAAAACCAAATGTAGGTTATATATTCCCTTCCATATTTCTGTTGAAGAAAACTATTTCCCTTTGAGCAACAACGGTGAAATTTGGTCTTCTGGTTGGCTTATTGCCCTTTTCTGTGGGAGGTTTCTACCAGAGAAGACTATAAGTACGGTAAAGTGTTTCCCTGTGTATCTGTTCTCGCGAAAACCACTGCTGCATCTGACCTTGACTCACAATAGAATAAATCTATAATCTCACTCGTGATTGTCAACGGAGGACTGGTGAATACAAATGAAATTTCAATCTATCATCAAAATGTTCATGGTCTTCAAACTAAAGCTAGTGAATTATTTACTAATGTTTAATTGAATTAATTCTCTATTATTCATTAGATTTAAACGTGGATCTCGAGTGAGTATGTCAGTAAAAATTACTTTCTCCCTAACTATAATATTTATAGATCTGATAGGTTATATGATGAAGCTACTGTCTCAAGGGTTGATGGTGTTCTTATTTCTATTATTGACTCTATTTCTCGTGGGGTCAGAAGAACTGATCTTGAAAATAATATGGAAAGTGTTTGGATTGAAAAATCCAAACTCTGATAACAAAAAATTGTTAATTAGTAACATATATCTTGCTTCCTAAACAACAGTCAAAATTTTTGTAACTAAATTACGTTTCTTAAAGTTTCTTTAGCCAACTACCGTTTTCGAATAATATTCTTAGGTGATTTTAACTGCCTTAAATTGATTGGAAATATCATAATGATCAAAATATCTCATTTCTACATAAAATTAAAAGCTATTCAACTTCTTTCATCGACTAATATAATATTATTAGAATAATTTAACAAAATTGATACCCGTTTCGGTAGCCGCGTGGTCTAATACGCTACTCTCGTGCTATACTAGACTACCAAAGATGGGGATATCGGAGTTCGATCCGGGTCGGGTGCACTGAAGGGGGTTTTTACTAAATAGTTTTTCACTCTTCTTCCACGCAAATTCGAGTAGGCTACACTTAATCTCAATTAAACCTTCCTAATCCCATACCAATAGTGTAATTAGTATATAGGTGTGTAACACGAACGGGTAGTAAGACGCGCTGCTAAAAAAAAAGAAACTGATAAAAATGATATTAGCCTTTAGACCTTGTCTTTGCTCATTTCCACAATCCTTGATAACTAATAGCTCTCACTCACTAGTAAATATTGATAAAGCTCATCCACCCTTACTGACTACACAAAATGCACCTATTGCTACTAAAAATAATGCTACCACCACTACATATATCAATTATGCACGTGGTGATTAATTTAATCTTTAGAATTATCTGGTCACTGCTGATTGAACTCTTGTTTATTAAACCACTTATGTTAATTTGGTCACAGATAATTTCAACAAATTAGTCCAAAGGAAAATCAAAACGCATATTCCTCAAATTACTATTCAAAATTCCTCCAAATATCCAAATTTGTTTTCTTCTATGCCTAAATACTATATTAGGTGAACAGTTTTTTTAAAGTTTAAACAAAAATATAGTAGTGAATTATAGTAGCACGTTTCACACTCTCGTAAACTATTTAAAACAACTTCGACTATAGATAGAGCCATTTGAATGAGCCATTTGAATTTGTTCTCCCCTTCCACAAACGACTGTCTGGTCTCCCTCATGCTCCAAGCTTTTATACTAAGCGGGTCCGTTGGAACATGGGGGAAGGTCCAAAGGACAGCAGTCCGCAGAAGAGGAGTACTGGCCGAAACCTTTATTCAGAATTACAAACAGGAAATATATTATATAGATTTATACTTACATCTGGTACTCCATACTCTTCCATGACGTCAGCGAGGCTGGGATCTTCCAGCAAAGTCTGGAGGGTGAGGTACCGTGAGCCGGGGTCTGCTGGGTTCAGTTTGAAAGAAATCCAAAACGTATCTATAGCTACGTTTCTAGGGATGTCCATGGACCAAAGGTAGAGCTTGACCAACTTGGGACAGTTTAATACTAGGCATCTACCTGTTGTGGTTGAGTGGAGGGCTGTAGTATTATCCACCCGTAGGTGGATTAAATTCACGGGAACACCAGCGCAGGCCCATCAAGGTTGCAATCACCTCAGCCCTGTTGATATCTTGGCGAGTTGTGAATAGTTTGTTGACTGATGAGTCAGAGGCTGGGTGGTAGGCTGCAGCCACAAATGGAGTAGAATCTGAAAATACTGTCACCGGTGGGTCTCTGGTTTCTTCCATACCTTTCGCATCCACTGCTCCAGTTAGAGGAGGCGTTTAGCTATGCCGGCAAGCTTGCGATGGCTCCTGGCTGTTGCATAGGCTGGCCAGTTCAGATTATATCTGATTCAACTCAGATAGCCACCGATTATTGGTATATCTTTATAGTTGGCAGATGGAACGTGGTTGAAGAAGGTTTTAACTCTGGCTTTGGACTGTGTGGTTAGGTGAAGTTCATTGTTAGGTGTGTAGATGTCAAAGCCCAGGTAGATTAACCGTTGAACTGGTGTCATCGTGGACTTTTCCATGTTGAGGGTGAATACCAAGGCAGTCAGATCCTCTGTAACTTGTTCCACTTTTCCAACATTTAGAAAATAAAACATTAAATCATCTAAATACACAATACACTTCACATCTTTGAGTTTTATGCACACTGCCGTGATAGCTTTAATCATTAGCCGCTGTAGTATTGAAGGTGACAGGGAATTCCCCATTCGCCGGAATGGTTTGAAAAAGCTATTCTAGCTGAATTTAACAAAAACTGTGGGCACAATTAAAATTAAGTCTATGTGCTAAATTTATAAATGATTCTGATTTTCTATTTGATTTGGGGATAGCAAAAAGTGGGAAGCATTGCATACCTCAGTGTTGACTTTAAGTAATCCATGGCTATCCAATCTTTGATGACTGTGTCCACCAGGGTTGATGAAGCTGTTCGCTGGAATGCATGTGTAGCATCTCTGAGTTTGCTGATGACGGCCCCAGTGCAGAGTGAGCTGAAGACCACATGGTTTGCGTAGAATACTGGCTTCAGGGCTGGGGCATTCATTGAAGAGTAGGAACAGTCACGGAGATGGGTGTATGCTGGTATTTCCAGGTCTGTTTCGATGTGTGATGTCGATATTTTTAGGACCGGAGCTGGTGATGCATCTAGCGTGTTGTCTTCATCGCCAATAATGTTGGTTGGGTCGGCTGAATCACAATCAGCTGGGGGCCGAAATGCTACGGGCGGAAATATGTCTGGTTCTTCGATGACTGCCAATGGGGCTACGTCCTCTACATCGATACCTAGTTCATGAATCAGCTGGGCAAGATCATCGATCACCTCTTCTATTGGATGGTAAATTTACACTGTTTCGACCATCTTTGAGTTCCAGAATTGTATCTCTTTCTAGTGGTGTGATTGTACAATCATCGTCAATTTATGGGATGTTGTAGCCCAACTCTGCAATTTGTTGTGGAGTCCACGGTTCTTCCAAAATGTTCTGAGGGTCTTCGACGTGAAAGGGTTGTGGAGGGGGAAGCCCCGCTGCTACGTACACTCTTGCCAAACATTCCTGGCTAGGAGGAGATTTATTAATACGCGCCATGTAGGTATTGTTGTGGTTGGTCTCCCCTTCTGCCAAAATAGTATTAAAAGCAATCAAAGAATTTTTGGGATTAAAAAAAATAATTGTGTAAATATAGTATCCTCGTCAAACCTATAAATTCATGACATAATTATTATGGATCCTTTATTAACTTCAAATTAGTTTGGGACTTAGTTTCATTCCGTAAATAATTCGGCCTTACTGGCCTTATCCTGCCCCTTTATTGAAACTAGTGTGTCCTTGTACACATGCCACATTATATCCTTGGTTGTTGCTAATCTATTAAAAAGCTGAGTTCTTCTAGATGTGTCGGGATGGATGGAGTTACATGCTCACGGTATTTTTAGTCCATTGGTAGCACCTATCTTTAACATTAACCTGTCAAATGAAACATTTCCCTTACATGGAAACCATCTGTTGTCAAACCTATTTTAAAAAAAGGGGCGAAAACAAACATTCTCTAGAGTATTCGAGAAAATAATAAAGGATCATACTTTCCAGCACCTAAAGAGTAATTTCTCAGAAAATCAACATGAATATATAAAAATTAAACCTATTGTCACAAATCTAAACTAGAATATGCTACTGTTTCTAGGAATTCCATTAAATTAACTGACTCTCTCAGGTTAAAAAAACGATCAACGAAAATTTGTCACTGCGTGCTATGATCAATTCGTTATTAACCAGATTTATTATGATCATGACACCTTCTAGATTTGTCGAATTTAACTTTTATCGTAAAAGAAAAGTCAAACTCAAGAGCTATTTAAGGAACGCCCTCATCAGTAATTTATCCTGTAGAGCAGGGTGGTCTAACGTTTTTCATCCTAAGGGCCAAATCAGATTATCAGTTTGCACCGCGGGATAAATATATATATATTTAGTAATCCCCTAAATTTTATAAAGGTCTCAAATCATCACTCAATAAATGTATTTGCATAATTTAATATGCACTTCCTGAACCGACTGATTATACGAGCACACGAGAAATTTCTATTAGTGAGAGTGAAAGGGTCTACCAGTTCTGCCAGAACAAAACTTCCAGGGTTATTTTACATGCCTCAATTGACATGAGATCAAATGCTTTACTTGCCCTCTGAAGTAAGTTGTGCTACAGATTTTTATCACTCAAGAAAAATCTGTGTGCCCAGGCTGGGTTTGAACTCACGAACATCAGGTCCTGAGGCGAGCCCTTTACCCCAAGACCACCGCCGTCTACAACTTCTAACTAATCACTTTTAAATATTATACATGAATTGTATATTTTGTTGGTAGAATATTTCAAATTTAACTAAAAAAAGTTTAGAATTAATACCCAAAAATTCCCAAATAAAATATGCACATACACACACACACACACTTTCACAAAACAACTTACAATTAAAGATATATATTTATACATATTTTTAATAATCAAATAAATACAAAATAAAGTGAAACACTGACCTTTTTTAATACATATTTTTACTTAAATTTATTTCACATCTCGGGGCCACAGTTTTAGTGAGAACGGGCATTTAGCCCGCGGGCTGTCGGTTGGACCACACTGCTACCTCAAATATTTAAATTCACACAATTTTGCTTTATTTGTTTGCTTATTTTTTATTCTTTCATCTTTTTAAGCACCGCAGGATATATTCTTATTTGCTTATTGTTACTAATTTTAAATACTTATGCTTTTAAAACTCTTTAGTTATTTTTTATTATAGCTATTTTTTATTATCATTACTATTTTATTATATTTTTGTAAGTATTGATAAGTATGTATCATTATTTATCTATGATTGTTTATCTTATTTTCTTAGGTTATTACGTATACGTGCTTGTAAGATACCTGCATACTTTACAGTGCTGGCTTGTCAAAGGTGTCACGACTGTTAGCCCGCACTATAATAAAGTAAATCGAAATTAAATTGAAATTATTACTATTATTATTAGTAGTATTAATATTAGAAATCCTATGTACTTAAATTATGGAGAATATGATCAAATACAATATTGTACAATGTTAAGTAATACCATTTTATATAGAAATTTATCTAGACATAGATAATTTAATCTTTTGATAAATTCAAAGACTTAAAGATTTAAACAAATACAAATATTTGACATTCAAACCATATGGTTTTATAATGTTGTGCTCCCTGTTGAAATTCTTAATCCTAAACACCAAAACATTTTTTGACTCAAACTATTTGAAAAGTTATTGGCATCAATGTTCTGTTTAAAATAGTCCATATGAATGAAATAATCAAATTTAAATTATGTACTCACAAAAAACTTATACATCATTTGAAATAGAAACTGACTTTTACAAAAATATTTTCCCTTATATATTATAAATTACACTGTTTTCCTAAATTTTAATATTATATAAAAATTAACAATAAATTTAACCATACGCTATTTTTGAAAATCAAAGATTCATGAATTAATTGATTTCTTTATATTGAGCCATCCGTTCACGGCTAATGGAATCGGCCTTCTTAAATACCACAAAATAGCAAAATAATTGTTTTGTTATAATGACTGCTCTAAGAAAAATGAATAGTAACTCTTAGTGCGTAGAAAAATTGGTTGGCTGGTGGTGTGAGGGGGGGGGGATTGAAGAGAAGAAAAATGTTGTAGCATACTTCTTACGTGTGATGAAATAGAGAGCACATGATCACACGTATAAGTGATATGTGGGATGAAATCCAATCAGACATGTTGTTTGCTTTTGTTATCATCCACTTTAGGATTTCAAAAGTCATACACATTTTTCTTTAAAACTAAATTGTTCTGCTAATCAAGAAAAAGATTAGATTGAAAATACGGTGAAATTTGAGAGCTAATAATAAAACACACACACACATAAAAGCTAAGTATTCCAATAAATGATCGTTTGTATTAGACTTTGAAGCAACACATTGTTATCATTTATAATATAAAAGATGCAATATTTAAAGTAAATTTACTAACCTTAGACAGTGGTGGATCCGAGGTGATAATGGGGGCGACCCTTAACCCCACAAAGAAAATATTCAAAGATATTGAAACCAATACTTTAATGGTGTAAATAAATAATCACTGACTCTTAACAACTCTCTCATCTTATCTCCTACAATACCTAATCAATAACCTTTTCAGGTGGCTTAAAACTAAAACCATCCCATAATTAGATTACAATGATTAGTATAGTAATCAATTATTTGTATTAAAAAATATATTTTTCTAGTAATACCTACTAAAACATTTTAGGCCCATATACCGTACATATTTATTAACTTTATTGTGAAACTGTATTTTCGTTTTATGTTTTTTTACAAAATTATATTTTTAAATACAAATCATCTTTTAATTACTAGTTAAATTTGTTTTTATAAACTAGCACTATTATTATTATTATTATTATTCAAATTTTTATAAATTAAAAACTTGACTAGTTAAAATTATTAAATTTTTACTTGAAGGAGCCTGAAGAAAACCAATCGCCCCCCTTGACAACGGACCCTGGATCCACCCTTGACCTTAGACGTGAGACAGTTACCGATGTTTTACTGGCTTAACTATTAAAAAAAATATATATCTATTTTGGCTTTTTGAAATCGTACTTTATCAACGTGGTTTCACTCCTGACTAGAGGTAGATTTTTTATCTACGTTATGATTTTTAATCTTTTTTTCAAACTTCTTTTAAGTTATCCACTGGTAAAATTTCTCTTTACTTCCCTTTTTATTCCTACTTCATACATATGGTACTTTCTAATCCCAACTGCTATAGTAGATTAAACATCGTTTCACATATAAATGAAAATATAATAAAAGAGAGAAATTAAATTAAAGTGAATTATTGTACGGTAACATTTAATTGTCTATTCTGCAATTTTTAATCATAGTTTTAAATTGTCTCTTTGTATGAAAGTGTTAAACCCTAACAAATGAAAAAACAGTCAACCTACATTAAAATTAGGTTAAAAAGAGTAATAAGAATGGTTTTCTGTTAGAAAGGATTCATGACAAGTAAAATGTGTTTGAGAGAAAAACTATGTCGAGAAAGCTGTAGAGTTCGCTGAATCTCTTGTGAACGAAAAGGATTCCGATAAACAATGTCTTGTGTAATTCTCTCGTCATTTTTGTGCAAATTCTCAAGATATATTTTGGATCCAGTAGTATTATTTGCTAAAGGATAATCTTTGGTTGTTAGAGTGATTTTAAAAAAGAAGAAATTATGCTTAGAAATATCTTGCTTCCTCTTATTTGCGGTTCGAGATCAGGCATATGTCTTATTTCCCCACTTTTACTTTCGTGCAACTTCCATCGGAGATCGCACGGTCACAGGCGTTACTCTTGTAATATATTGAAGTATTGGTGGTGTGGACATCGGAGTTTGAATCCCGGCTGGGTTTAATTAAGATAGTTTTTACTCATTGGTTTCTCACTCTACCTCCAGGTAAATGCGGACAGATTTCTTCTAAATAATATCTCAGTTATGTAATAAAATAGTGGTAGAAAAACGTCGTGAAATAAAGATATATAAATTATACTGAAATCCAATTTTTCTTTGGTTCCTATTGACTTCTGTGATGATATCCTTCAAGTGAGAACACCTTTAAGGTATTCGAGTAAAAAATTGGCATTTTTTGTCACCATATTGTAATACCCATTCAGTCTACATGCACAGGTACTAACTATTATTATTAGCACCGCGTATTACTACCCGTTCGGGTTATACGCACTTACGCTAATGTGTAATGGTAGGGTGATTGTGAGATTAAATGAAGGACCTACAGTTTAACGTGGAATCCGAACCACGGTGGAGGCCTGGCATTCCCCACATTCACAAGATGTCTTGTCAGAGGTGAAGGAAGGGATTGGTAATCAGATAAATCTGTGCCGGGACCGAGGATTGAACCCCGGCCGCCAGCACAGAAGTCTGATACTTTACCCCTAGACCGCCAGGTCAAGGTACTAACTGAATATTTGCGTAGAGGAAGAGTAAGAAAAACATTAAGGACAATTCACTTCAGTAAACCTGATTAGGATTCGAACCCCTATATCCTTGTCATCATCAGTACACTCTATTATTAGAGTGAAGTCTTAGAGACCATTAGGCCTGTGTTAGGCCTATGTCACATGAGGCAACTTTACAAGACGCTAATAGTCACCATCTTTTAGTAGCTGCGACTTGACTGTCACAAGTTGCTGCTATTTTCTGCTCTTAATCGCAGTGAGAAACAAGTCTCTTTCATGCACACTTTAGAAAATGTTGTCTATCGGTCATTGTCGACAAGTTTTACGACAGCTAATATACAACTTGGTGAAAGTGTCCTACTGGGCATTTCTTAGGATATAGTTTTGATTTGATGTAGCCCACAATTCCTCATATTTTATATAAATATTCAAAAATTGGATTTTGCCATCAGCTGACCACCTCATATCCTCATATCATTTAGCATACTAAATGCTTACTTGACTTTTATTTACTACGCCTAACATAACTTGAAAGGTAACATAATTGAGAGCCAATATCGCACACCCTGTTCGAAATTAGGAACACTATTTTTCTTAAACCAGAACTTGATATTTTTTTGTATTTGATTTTTTAATCTTTTATATACCTATAAAACCAAAATGCAACCCTGCAATACGCTAAGGCACTAACAAATAAAACCAGAACAATGGTAATATTTTATTTCTATATATCAATGGTTTCATAAACTAAGCTTTTTAAAATGGTTGCGATATTAAACTAATTTTCCCTATCCTTGGTTTTCGCCAAGACTCAGCTTCGAGTACCAACAAATGTTACTAGAAGCTACCAACACAGCTCTGGCCCAGTCTTATCTGGATATATTTACTGTTTGGTAATTTCTAGTTAGATAATTTAGTAAATTTAGAAATTATTATTTATTTTAGTTCATTTGGGGATTTTATTCATTCCTATGCTATAAGGCCCCGGATTACTGGGTCACAAATAACTAAACATAGAACCAGCTTTTAAAGAGAAAAGGTTAAAATATTATGCCTATATTGGTTGACAATGATGATCTTTAAATATATTAAAAGCTTATGTCATTATTAAAATAAGATTAATAATATTCACTGTTTGTGTATTTTTCTTGAAATTATTAATTGCAAACTATGTTTATTTTCAGGGGAGAAATGCTTCATTAAGAATTGGTGAAATACAGTATTACAATAAGAGAGGGCTTTCATCCAGCTGAGTAAGGATGGGATGAATAAAAAGTGATGGACATCAGTGAAAATATGCATTAAAAAAGAACGGGAAAGTTTAAAATCCTCAACAGCTCCAAACCTCGGCGTGATTCCATAATATTTTATAAATTAT
Source organism: Timema douglasi (assembly GCA_901482245.1). NCBI lineage: Eukaryota > Metazoa > Arthropoda > Insecta > Phasmatodea > Timematidae > Timema > Timema douglasi. The sequence goes on from CABEEJ010000177.1 coordinate 153,454, forward strand.
AGATCAGGACTATGCATCATTATAAGTACTGGCATAAATTCAATCATTACAATAATTAGAAGGGGCCATATTGTTATAGCTGTTTGACCAAAAAAATGTCAACATGTTTTCTCTTTAGAATATTTTAAGTAGAGTAAATATTTTTCAAATATCTTAAACATCTTTTGGCGTCTTGCTTGATCGATGTTAATCATAACGTTAGAACTAGGGCTGTAAGCGAAAATGACATTCTCAGGAAAAGGATCCATTTTTCCCACGAATTCCCATGTTAGTGTATGAACAAGTCACTAAATGTAAATATATATATTTTTAGCACTGACTCTTACTGACAAGTAACTCTTAAGACTTAACTGTATGTAGTAGGATACTGGTAAGAAGGGAATTTTTAAAAAAAATCACCTTTTTTGAGACTATCATTGATTCAATATAAATTAATATTAGTATTAATTCATAGGTATTGATATGATATATGGAAAGTGACATTAGCAGATAAGCAGATTGCCTTGACTTATACATATGTGAAAATTGTTACAATAACTTTAATATCTGTCAAAAATGTTATTTCTATCTAAATAAAAATGTATCTAGGCCCACAGTTGAAGAAATTATTGTCCTAGGTTCCATGCTCTTAAGCCTTCCCTACCGATTTGGCCAATAATGGAACCTGTTGTTGCGGTTCTTATTTACTACTCTTAATTCTAAACTACAATATTACAAAGAATTAGTACTTATTAATATGTCTATGGAACACACATGTCTGAGATCGTCTCACACGTCCATCACAATGTGAAAACACGTACTCAAGTGTTGACACACTCAGCCCCGTTGCTCGACTGTCTTTTGTCACATCTGTCCGGTTTAGCCCTACACTCGGCCCGTTGGAATGTCCCCCACCCCTTTGCTATGAGGGGTGGCCCAAGCCTGGTGACTGTTATTATTACCAAGCCAATTTAATAATACATTAATATATTAGTTTTTTTTTTTTGTCAACGCGAACAATGAGAAATCCTGAATAAAGCTTTTAAAAGTAATGTTTCTCTGTTTGTTGAATTTTAGTTATTTAGTAGGAATGCTTTTGTCTCCATTTGAACCGTTGGACAAAGAGACACCTAGGCTAAACGTTGAAAGGGTGCTAAGGTTGGGTTGAGTTAATATTACTTTATAATTATATTTGCTAATAGTTGTGGCTGAGGCTAGCAGCTAGTTTTTTCAGATGAAAAAAATAACGCGAGAAAAATAACTTTGACAACATCGACTCTAGGCGTAATCTAGAAACGCTTGGGCTGCACGTGGTTTTAGGAATTTAAATACTTGTTCTCTAAATTATAAATTGGCTAGAGAGCCACAATGCAATGGTCCGAAAGGTCCTTCTTAGGCCACAAATGGCTTGTCTGGAAGAACAAAACCTTTCACAAAGATCAAGGCTCTGTCACAAATTAAAATGTAAGCTTTATCAATTTTACGAGAGAAAAACAATTGTTGAGCACTTACCACTTATTTGAAACACTAAGTATAGAGTACCAATTTTGAAAGAATTAACTGTTTTATTTTTGTATGTCATTTGAAATGACTATAAGCTCAGTGTCAATATATATAATGAAAGTCCTGAATAGTTAATTGGAAAATGAACGGATAGTGTTCTCGTCCACACATAGGTGTAACATTCTCTTAGCCTATATAAAAGAGATAAATAGGGACGGGTGAAGAAAAATTTAAAAAATGTTAAAAGTTTTTCCAGCGACAGTGTTCGTCAGGCTATTTTTCAAATATTCTTGCACCTGCGAACGCATCAAGACATTCATTCGTAAGTGACCACAAGCATCCCTCTTCTGAGGATGAGGAAGTCAGTTTTTCACAAGGGTAGAGAATCTCTTTAAGAAAATCCTCACTTCAAACTGGTCACCACCTTTTAGTGGGAATGTATCGAGTAGGACATATTCTGAGGAAGACCACTAATTTCTGATCCAAAAGTTCGTAGGACAAAAAACAATCACAGCAATAGCACAGTGCCAAGAAAACACAAAACTCTAGGATATAACGAATAGGTCAAGTATTAATATATTATAATATTGTTGTGTTCAGCCCGTTTCAGCCAGCCCAGTCAAAGACACGCAGGATTTAACTGTTCTACATTGAAATAACAAAATACTACACCTTTACACGCTTAAATTAGGAAGAAGCATTTCTTTATTAACGCTCAGCTAAAGAGTATTTAACAATATTTACAAAGAACCTTTTACAATATGAGGTTTTAACCTTCAGTTAAACAGTATTTAAAACATGTTTGGTAAAATGCTTTGATATGAAGTCAATATGAATGCATATTCATCATTCATGGATGACCACTTCAAAGCAGTAATAGCAAATGTTGAAGTCAATCTAAAATGGATACTGGTTTGGGATTGAACAAATCAAAGAGACTTTATAATAGAAACAAAAAATTTTACTCTCAGGAAATATTTAATTTGGTGAAAGTTAAGTTTTAAACCAGTTTGAAAGCTCAATCAATTAGATGATAATATTCATGTCCTTTTGGAAAAGTCTTATAAAATTGGCTACAAAATACTATTGGTTGTTATTCTATTCATATTATCATTAATGCAATTTCATCGATACAGAATATTTTTGTAATCTTGACAGTTGGTGTCACAAACCTCCAGAGATCAGTTGACATTTCTACTTAGTGAACAAAACTCAACGAACAGATCCAGCGTCGTCTCGCCAGTCAATGAAAGACCACCTCTCGCCAAAGGTTAGTCTTAATTTTATATCACGAGAGAATCGAAAAATTAACCAGCTTTGCTGTTTGGATTTAGCATTGTAACTTTTAAATCACAACAAAATTGAAAACTTAAGATTTTATTTTAATCTAAATTTAATTATTTTCAGGCTCCACCCTTGTATTTACACTAGGTTTATACAGCTACAACATTCGAGTTTGAATCTACGTCTTTTAAGTTGATTATAAGACATCGTTGGATGGATTTACTGTGTGATAATAGTTACAATTCAACCATCATGTCCCTTTTATTAACCAAGATATCAGGCCCTTGGCCCAAAGATACTGCTGTCTATTGGATGCTTAGAATAAAAACTGAAACAATGGAAAATAAAGGTAGCATTTATATAGCTAAAATAAATTTAAAATTGACACCAACATATATTAAAAACCTATTTATGGCATTAAATTATTTTGTTAATAATAATATTTAGCACCGCGTCTTACTACCCGTTCGGGCTATACGCTTTAAGTACTCATTACGCTAATGGATTGGGGATTGGGAAGGTTGAATTAGAGAAAGTGAACCCGCATTTGCGCGGAGGAAGAGTGGAAACCAATTTAGGAAAAACCACCCCCAGTTCACCCGACAGAGATTCGAACCTCGATCTCCCCGTTCTCAGCGGTCGAGTTAAACACGACTTGCGCGTTAGCCAACTACGCCACCGAGGCGGGTAGATTCTGTTGTAGTTTCGATTGTAATGTTGAATTTTTCTCATAAAAAAAAAGCATCATAATGCTTTTTCACTTGGTGTTACATTTATTATACTTTCATTTTAATGTGGGTATGCATACTAGATGATTCAAGAAGTAGAAATTTGTAGCCATGTTAATTTCCAAGTATGTTTATAGTCTACTACTTAAAACTACTTTTATTCCTTAATTACGATACTTACTAACGCACATTAGATCGGCTCATTGATTCTTGAAGTAACATGTCACTAACCTAAAGTCCTAAAATATTATGACAAGCAAGACACAATATTACCTAACCTATTGAAATTTACAACAAATAAGTAAAATACTTGTAAAATAAAAAAAACACCCCTTATATGCTTTTATTTTGTATAAAACAAATATTTAAAGCCTTTTATATGGAATAGCTATATATTAGAAATTTATATTTTGTTACCAAACTATTTTTACGTAGAGGTTTCAATTTGACGAAAAATATTTTATAGATGGAATTGAAAATAAAATAAAGAAATATTCTAAGGAAAAACAATATTTACAAGAATAGTACTCACTGTAATCCCAATTTTTTGAAAATAATTTCTAGCTGGATGAGAAATTACAATCTGTAAGCCGATCAAGCAAAAAGGATAACAAAATAAGCCCAGTTCGGTGCCGTATGGTTTAAGGCGCTACTTTGACAATCGACTAAACTGCCGATAACGGGGAGATCGTGGCTCGATCTCGCTCATGTGTACTGAGGGTGGTTTTCTTAAATGATTTCCCATTTTATTTCTCTCCCCACAGAAATGAGAGTACACTTCCTTTGAAATTCAAGTTTACTCATAACTAACCCTCTAACGTAATTAGTAAATAACCGTGTAGCCCGAATATGTAGTAAGATGATGTACTAAAAAAATAATCCTATTTTTGAAATAAATTTCCCGTAAAATATTTGACTAATTGAAATATCTTACTAGTTAAACAAATTTCCATTTCATAAATGTTTAGGAGGTTCTAATAAAATTACTGGTATTATTGAATAATATTATAGGTAACATTATTAGTCCATGAGCTCTATTACTATGTTAATTTGCCAGCTGACTGCTTTGAAGGTTATGTTTGGTGTTGTAACGGGTGATGAGATATGTTTGCTGGCACTAAAAGCTAAATTTGCAATTTGATACCAGCGTCATTGTTTCTGTGGATAGGTGTTTAATATGGTTTTAATAGAGGTTTCAATCAGGGAGTCAAACCCAAATACTTATAGGTTATTGTTCCTGTTCCGGTTCTACAAACAAAATATTGAAGATTCCAGTTCTGGTTCCAGTTCTAAAAAAATATCCTGTTCCATTCGATTCTTAATTAGTTTCCGGCTTTTACTAGGTTTAGTCCCATTAAAATATTTGTAAATAAAACATAATATATTATAACACGAGCTATTATTAAAAAAAATACAAATAAATCAGGAGCTTGATAATAACACAATTTATTTAAAATTCAGGGTTCCATTTGAACTGGATATTATTTTACTTATTTTTTTGCCAGAACCATAAGAATAAACAAAAAATGACCTCTGTGGTACAGTTCTTAATTTGCTACCTCCAGATCCAGAGGCCCCGGGTTTGATCCCCGGAGCTTCCAGATTTTCTGTAGAGCAGTGGGTCTGGAACTGAGTCAAGTGAAGAAGTAGTGGCACCAGTCTAGAAAACTGAGACTATCGACAGAAGGGTTTGTTGTGCTGAATACATGGAATTATCTTCACCAAAAGATGGAAGCCACTCCTTCGGTATGGTTGATTATAGGCTGATACCATGCAATTTTATTTGATAACTTATGAAAATAATTTCATTTTGTTTTTAAATTAATACTAAAAAGTATTATATTTAATGAGCATTTTCAATTTAAATAAAGTTAAATAAACTATCTAAAGCTGATTTAATGCACCCAAACCAGCTACTTACCATGTCGGAGCAAAAGGAAATAGTGTATACATATGATTTTAGTTTATTTGTCTTAAAATTTAAATCAGCTCTATAGTGTGTCTATCAATTCTTTGTATGTATAAAACATTATTTTAGGCTTTATTAACAAGGTATTAACATAATGTTACGGCAATATTGTAAATTTCAATTCAAACATTTTAGATTTAAAAGTTAGTACTTTCTTGAAGTCCTTAAATTTATAGACACACCAAAATAGTGAATGAGTTTGCAGGGTTACAATATTTAAACTTGATGTAATTTATCTTAAAAATAATCTTAATAATATTAGTGATGTGTCACTCACTCCCCATGATATTTAAATAAATTCTGCACTAAGTAATATTCATTTCGCTCCATCCATCAAATAATCTTTGGTTTTCCACCTTTACCTTTCCATGAAAACTGGCCATCTAACAACCACTAAAATTGTTTAACTTTTGGGAATAACACTTTTAAGTAAATTTCTTCGTATTTTTGTTTGGACTTATTTTAAAACTAGGCCGGTTCTCATTTCTCAGTATTAACCCTTCTTAGATATGTTTGTTGTCATTCAAAGCTTAATACATTTTATTAAATTAATAACTTAAGATTACACAGAGAAAAGCCTACAGGATGTGACAATAATCATTCCTCAAGAATCTGAACTCATTAGTGCTTACTGCTATGTGCTCACTGAGACTTCTCTAACCCTCTGGAAAATTCCTTATAAAAAGGAAAGTTTTGTTTTAAAATTAGAATTAAGTTTCAGAAAAAGGGGTATAAAATGCAATCAAACATTTTCTTTTACCAAACGTAAGAAATCTTTGGAACCGATAAGAACCTTTATTGACCTAAATAAATATATATTAATTCTGGTTACAGTTCTGGTTTATAAGGTACGAGTATATAGTAGAGTTTTCACTGATATTTAATCTTGCTAGAGCTGTTTAAATGAAGTCTTAAGTGTGTAAACAGACGTGAGAGCACCCTAGCGAGAGCAGGTCTAACCTCTAGACGTCTGTGTAGAGTGACAGTGGAAACGGTAGCAAGAGAAAACTAATGAGAGTCTCTAGCTCCCTCCATCTCTACATAAGCGAACAAATAGACTAGCTGCTTTTGAGGGAAATGCTGAAGGTTAAAGTGGTGTGAGATATAACCAAAACAGTAACTTTAATTTAATGTTTTGAAAGTTATCCTGAATAATGAAATGTCGGCGTTAAATAATATTAAAATAGGCATTAAAAAAGCAAAGGCACTGAAAATTATAGCTGAATCTTTGGAAATGGGAGAGGCAGAAGATAGCAGTAAATGGAATAGTATTGGTTCCAAATGAACTCAGAAATAAGTAAGATGAAGGAAAAGAAAAGTGACGATGAGGCATATAACATAATGTAGATAAGTAATTGGGAATTCTATGACAGTTTACCGTTTATGGTTGGAGATCATTAATACCATCAATGCATTGGAATTGTGGTTAGTACATTCCTCTTTTGACCAGTGTGTTGTTTGATTCTAAATCAAGTACGATGGTAAAAGTATTCTTACTAACTATTGATTAGCAACCAATCTGTCTATGAAGAAATGTAGCTTTCTTTGACGTTGACAATCGATCTTGTTTTGTGAATACATTCACTTTAAGATAATAAATACAAATCTCAATATTCCATTAGTAACCATAATTATAATTTGTAAAAGGATGTCACTAAACAATATTTATAATATCAAGAATTTGATACTTAATTTTTTAAAAGCTTCACTTCATTGCTATATAAAAGTACTTTTATGTTTATTGAACATTTATGATTTATTATTAAAACCTCAATTTATTTCATAAGCATATTATTATTGTTTTGATACAATGAAAATGTTAAAGAATGTCCATGGCAATATTTATGTTAGAACAAATATATCTTAATCAAGAGAGTACAGATTGTAAAAAATAATAATTTTAATTAATTCATAACGCCTTAGTTACCATTAATATAAGGTTATAGACATAGCCACACATTATCTGTAGTTTAAGTTCCTAAGAGTACACATGACATAATTGGTTGAATTTAGGGGTATTTTACCCACATCTGGGTGGAGGGAAAGTGTAAAACCATTCAAGAATAACCACCCTCAGTACAACCGACCAGGATTTAAACTCCGGAGTGACTTTGATTTTTTTTTGTGTGTGGTGTAATCAGCCTACTGCATCCTCAACAAGGCTCATTTTAATATAGATCATAACATTTCGGTTATGGAACCCAAAATTGATATAAAGAATATTATAGTTGTTATTTTTAGAAGAAAAAAAAAGAAATCTTTTGATCAATAACGCCTCAAACAACTTTCTAATGAATCTAGTCGTTGATAGTTCTTGTTGTAGGGAGAATAATATGCTTCTTTGCACGTTTCGGGGAAGTAACTTTCTTCCGTTACCTTTGTGAATACTTACTTCGGAAACAAAGTCACTATTTCGGGAAATTGTCCTAACCCCCCCATTATGACATAGTAAGTTTTTGTAACTCTCCATATTTTAATAGTTTTGATCGACTGGTCTATTTCTATTCAATCATTCGTTACAGCGAGGGACACCATCTCAAGTATGGGACCTGAATAAAGTCTCACAACTACTCTTAAATCCATAAGGAAGGTTTTTTTCTTGTGGCTCGTTATTTGGTGTGAATTGGTCTTAAAACAGTGGACAGTAAACAAAATGCTTAGTCTTACAATATGCACAATACGTAGTCTCCCGTCTTCAAAGAATAAATGGAGGTTTTTGTTTCGATTCCAATGCCTTAAACTATTTAGATAGATCAGTAAGTCCTTTCGGTAGATTAATTCAAATCTTTAAAAAAAAAAAAAAAAGTAAATAA
>CABEEJ010000177.1:161736-172322 GCA_901482245.1 Timema douglasi
TAAAAAAAAAAAAAAAAGTAAATAACATCTGAAAGGCGTTAGCAATTAGTGGGACGAAAAGTAAGTTTCACCAGACATTGTAGTTTCATGCGGATTTATAGTGAGCTGGAGTTATGACTGTTTCCTGTTGTTATTATTATTATTAGCACCGCGTCTTACTACCCGTTCGGGTTATACGCACTTACGCTAATGTGTAGTGGTAGGGTGATTGTGAGATGAAATGGAGGACCTACAGTTTAACGTGGAATCCGAACCACGGTGGAGACCTGGCATTCCTCACATTCACAAGATGTCTTGTCAGAGGTGAAGGAAGGGTTTGGTAATCAGATAAATCTTTGCCGGGACCGAGGATTGAACCCCGGCCGCCAGCATAGAAGTCTGACACCTTACCTCTAGACCACCAGGTCACCATTTCCTGTTGTTAGTTTGCTGATCCAATTTTAGTTTTACAATATAAATCGCCCTTGGTAGTGAGACAATTCGGTGTGCAGATAGACAACCTAGGTTCTCAATGGCCAATGTGTGTTTGGGAGTCGTGTACGCTGCAGAAATACGTAGCTCATGTTGTGCTATGGGAACTTCTATAGATTTAGTTTCAATGTGATCTTATCAGGGTGTAGCCGTTTGGTAATGTAAGACATTACTTTTACCCAACACTGCAGACTCTCTCCTGTACTTTAGTTTTTGTTGATCCTGTACGTGTCATAACTGCAGAACGTGAAGCCTTTTGGTGTTTTGAGGTTAAGTTTCGAGGACTAGATCAACATTCATCCCCTACGTTTCTAAAAGAATATTGGCTGAATGTGGAGACTGGACTACATAAACTGTTCTAGACTAAATGTAAAAACTTTATTATTTTCTGAGAGAATGTCTAACAGCCCCGAACAGAAACTTAACGTGTTAGACGGCTCGTGGTCCAAGGTTAGTAAATTAACATGACTACTTAGAGTTTTCTAGATCTATAAAACTCTTCTGAATTAATACGATGTGCTACCTAGGTTCGGAGGTGATCGAGTCTTAGAAACCAGAGATGACTTTAATCTCGTCATTTTAGTAAAACTTAACAAAATCTACTTTGAAACACTCACGCATACATAATATGTTCTCTCTTTGTACACATTTATGTTTGTATACACATATTTTTTACATTTGTATTTATTATGTATTCCGTTTTGCTGAATGGTATCAAGCAGTCTTACCTAGGTCGATTACAATGTTACCCTATCTTTTAATCTTCACTATAGTATAATCCCTCAAGGTACGCTTGTTAGCTTTCAGGGTAAAAGTAGTGTACATATATATAGACCTATGTACATATTTATTTATTTATTTATGTATATATGTATATATATATATATATATATAAGAATCTTAGTTGTTAATATGCTTCACTTTCTTTAAAACGTAACCAAACAAATTCTCTTAAGGATATTGGCCTTGAACAAGACCTAGCATCTATCAAGCTGTGTCAACTGTTTCTCAGTAACATAACTCATGAATTGGAAAGTTCATTTGACAGTAATAAAACGAGGTTTAATATGAGGTCTCTTATACTTTTTTCTGACAGTTGAAAAATGACAAAAATTAGTTCTGTATACATCCACTACCCAAATATGTTTAACACTTTGATTATGGATGTTACTTTATTTATCATAATGCAAAACAAATAAACGTATTTACGGTTGGAAGAAAAAAAAATATCATCTTTTTAATTACCAATAAAGGTTAAATTTATTGTCAAAGCTCCATCAGAAAAGTTGTAAAGTATTATTTTTGAATTTTTATACATAAAAGTGATTAACTATTTACTGATTGAAGTCCTTCCCTCAGGTGAGCACCTTGTTTAAGGCATAATATCTCCTATTTTCTGGTTTACCGGTGACATAAAAGTCAGGGTTCGAATCCTGGCTGCGTATAGGCCAGTAAGGTGGCACTTTACAAATAGTTTCCCACTTTTCCACCCAAAAATAATTTTACTTTTCCTTTGAATTCTACATTTATTATAAGTTTAACTTTTAATTAAAATGTGTAAATAGATCAGACGGTATACAAAAAAGTAGATCGTGAAACTTCCAAAACTTAAGCATATAACCAAAGAATATCTCATCAATAATTGGCCAGAAGTTGTCATTTAATCAAGTATTGTATCGTTCCATAAAATTTAAAAAATTTAAATAAATAATATTATTAATAATAAAATTAATCTTTTACCACGCGAGACACCACCGAGTAACAGGCAAGCCTCTAGGTTACTTCAGCAATATGTTGTATCTGTAAGAAATGGCAATGATCCAATTATTGCTAAGTTAGAGTTTAAATATGGTGCTGAACACAATTCATAGCTTGAGAACGACTTATTGAGCTATAGTAAGGAAATAAGTATTATGAAGCTTTTTGTACACAGCGTCACTGCTACATTACCTTAGAAAATTACACTTGGACACGAGAATCGAACCCGAGGCCCTCAACCTAGCTGACAAATTCTCTACCACTAAGCCATCCAGGACTTATACTATGACTCAGAGTCATTACTCCTCATAGTTTAAGGCAGTATATGATGGACGTTTGGAATTGATCGGCTACTTGGAGCTATCGTTGAAACCACAGGTACCGGTGACTCGTTATTCAGCTTCATGCTGACACTAAATTGTCCTTTATTTAACTGTACACGAAGCAGACTAACAAGTCATCAGGGGTCGTGGTGTCGACTATAGTTCCAAGTAGCCGATGAATTACACACGTTCATAATAAATAAACTCGCCATTAAGCTATAAATGAAAACATGATCCAGAGAATGGGATAAATCTTTATTAGCTCAGTGATAAAGCACTGGCATGCTTATTTAAGAGTACTGGGTTTAATTCTCATACTATGATGCAACTAGTTGTCTTAAATAATTTCCCGGGGCCAAGCCCCCCCATCTCTTTAGCCCTTCTATTTCCCTCTGTTTCTATTTTATTTCCTCTGTTTCCGTTCCGTCCCTCTCTCCTTTGTACTTTGTGTATATTTTAAGGTCCTGGTGACCCTTCATGTGCTACGGGGTGGGTTTCTTAAAATATATTTTCCCACCCCTAACACAACGATGGTATTATTCAGCCCGCCATATCTTGTCTACTTGTGTTACATGTTTCTATTATTATTATTATTATTATTAGCACCGCGTCTTACTACCCGTTCGGGCTATACGCACTTACGCTAATGTGTAATGGTAGGGTGATTGTGAGATGAAATGAAGGACCTACAGTTTAACGTGGAATCCGAACCATGGTGGAGGCCTGGCATTCCCCACATTCACAAGATGTCTTGTCAGAGGTGAAGGAAGGGTTTGGTAATCAGATAAATCTGTGCCGGTACCGGGGATTGAACCCCGGCCGCCAGCACAGAAGTCTGACACCTTACCGCTAGACCGCCAGGTCACCTACTTGAGTGTTTCAATGTAGTGTATGTTTTCGAGAGCCCCTCGGGGTTGGTGTTAACTATTTTTTTGTTCAGTTATGTTTCTCGTGTCATTATTCATGTTTATTATTGTTAGATGTTTTGAAATAAAATAATCACATACAAACAAACATAAATAATTTTCTACATTAATAGATATAAGGTTAGAAAAGTCAATAAGTGAAAATGGTGCAGAAAGTATTTTAGACAACATTAATGAAAACACCTATAAAAAAGAAACAATTTACAATTTATTTTATTTTATATAGATACTTTATTTTATTACTATTACTTTTATGTATAGACCTTATAAATAAATTACCAAATTTAATAAGTAAATACAAAGGTTACCAGAAAAATGTTTGATTAACACAAAACACAATATTATAAAATAAAAAGAAATAAGTAATGTAAAAAAAGGTAGAAAAATAACGTTACATGATTTTAAGAAATCTGATCTGTCATTTCCTATCGTATATCAATATTAATAATAAATACGATCAGTCATTGAAAAAGTTTTCCTTTTGTGGGCTTTAGTTTTAATTTTAGTTTTCATTCATTTTGTGATTTCGCAGGCATTTTAAATGCGTTTGATTAACATTTTATAAAATTTAATTTCTTTCCTAATTACTAGTATTTATTTTAAGACATTTTAAAAAGCCCAGAAATTTTATTGGAATATTTCTGCACACCGTATGGAGAACTTAAACAAAATAATTCAAATAAGGTTTTAGTTATTTATGAATGTCAGGGACATATTTTACTAAATTATACTAAGTGAGTAGAGTTAAACAGTGCAAAAGGTATTAATGTTTAATACATGAGGTTATTCGTATATAATATTTGAACGATCTTAACATTAACTGAACACCACACAAAGTATCTCCTGTATATCTCCATATATATATAATGTTCAAAAATCAAATCTATTAATTCTTCGTCATCACTGGAAGAAAAGCGAGGATTATTAACTTGTTGCTTCTCAACTCCTATTTCAAACAAACTGACTTTAATACAAATGACCTCAATAAACACACAAACACGTCTTAATGCGCTGCGCAGATTTCACTTGACTGCTCCAAATGCAGTAGGGATGTTGCGTCGCGTGCATCACATTGATGCACTACGCATTGCGTCGTTAAATAAACCAAAAGTATTGTTCAAGTTCCCAGTGCATTGCGTACTGCGCTGCACATGTACTGCGTCACTAGGAAAACTTAGTTTATAAGGCATTCACGAGCTAAGTTTACCTGAATGACAGCTTGAAATGTTACTAGAAGTAATCCCTAATATATCACTCCGCCAACAGCTGAAATCTATCACTTTGGATGACTGAAATGAAAACAGATGGTAATATATTAATGTGATAGTTAACCACAGTAATTTAGGCCAATATTATTTATATATTTATTTGAGGTCGGAAACAAAGTTTATTTATAGTTTTATTCCCCTTAAAAAAATATTAACACCACTTTCACAAAAACTTCTAACGAACATAGCCTCAAAATGGCGACTGACTAATTTTAAACCATATGATTGAACATAACGGTAAACAAGTTTTTTACAATGATGCAGACACGCAGTTGATGAAAATACTTTATTCAGTTAAATATTTCAAAATACGATAAAATAATCATAAAATCATTTATTGTATGCCAAAAAAATGACAACAATTTTCTCTTTTCCAAGTAAATACGATGCCTGAATTAAAAGGTATTGATGTATGCACTATAATACACAAAATCAGTAACGTTCCAAAACCAAAAATAAGTACTTTTAATTATGTTTAAAATATTGTTTCGAGTTGGACAAAAAGAAATTATTTAAAAAAATGAAATAGTATGAGAAAACTTAAGTTTACGTTATTTTAAATGTAATATATAACAGGTAATTAAAGATCTTTACAATTATAACAAAACTGTGATTTTTTACAAGTGTTGGCAACCCAAAACCTAAACATATGATTTTCGAACTGTGATCCAGGTAAAAACCTATCGTGAATGGAATATACTAGTGGCACCATTGACACACGCCATGAGCTGCACCATACTGCACCAGTAGACACACGAACTAACTTTGTCCAAAAAGTAACAAAGGATGACCGCAGTATATGTTCCCTGGTTATCCTTAAATATACAACCTCACGCTACCACAACATCCCCAGATGTTACACTGTCTAATAAGAATACAATGTAGTGAAGGAACTCTTAAATTGGGTAAAGAAACAGGGAGATACAAATAGAGAAGGTAAATTTAAATTAATTTATCTAATACATTGCTTAAATATACAGGGTAAGTTAATAACCAAGCCGTAAGATTATTTTCGTGAATATAAGCTATCGTCCATTGATTTGGAATATTGAGCTGGCAACTTCCAAAAACAAATATTTTAATTATTTTAGTCAAGAACATCAGATTTAGTAACAATAATAAAGCTTTAAGAATATCAAACCATATGGTATCATTGTTATATACTAATACCCGAATGAGACTACAGTATAAATAAATATTCTGTGCCAACACTACACTTTGAACGTGAATCAGATCTCCTATTATATTGAAAGTCCGTACACAGTTGGCATACCCAAGTAAGTTTATTCTTAGTGGCAGTTGAGTAACCTAACCCAGATAAGTAATGCCCCAACAATGCTTACGTAAGAGTAATCAAAATCCATACTAGGACATACAAAAGCCGAGAGCCCATAAAAATAAAGGGTGGACAAATCCAGCTGAGCCTACTGTATTCTCGGAACTGAGGTTGCGAGACAATATACAGATGAACCCAGATATCATCAAGAACTCTATAGTAGTTTTCCACACTGTCCCAAGTCATAATGGTGGTCAAATCCACCTATATTAATAATGGTAGAACCCTTCCGCAATAAAACAAAGTTACCTAGACCTAAACTACCACAGGGAATAATACAAAGTATTAGGACACTTCACGTATATAAATTATGATGCTAGAAAATAGATATACTGGCTATTTAGGATACCAAAGAGATATTACATTTATTTACAACTTATACACTTCCTCATGCAAGAAATTAAGCTATGTTTCCCACGAAAATATAGTACTCTAGTAAGCACTGCATCCCAGCAACATAATGCAATACTCTGAGCGAGTAAGCTACTCCTAAACTAATAGCATTATTACATTATAAATTGTCTTTAAATAAATCGACAAAGTGCCTGCCATCGAACCAAAACAAAATTTAAGCCACATTTCAACATGTTTAAGCTGTCGTAAAGCGACTAAACCTTTCTGAGAAGCAGACCTATAATTTCCAAAAGGTAACTCTCCACCTAATCGGTGAGACCATCGGTACCATCCTCACAGACATCAGCTAAGCGTTGACCAGTAGGCAACCACACACAAACGTAGCAGCTTGTCTTCTTCGGTCATTGATTGAATAATAAGTTGCATTTAGTGAGCTGAACACCCACATTTATACAATCAAAATAGCGGATGCAGGAGGGGCGAGGAAGGAGTAGTCTTATTTCCCCATGCGTCATTCCAGTGTAGTAGAGGGGTGGAAGTGAAACCCGTGATAGTTACTTCACTTGACTAGAAGAGGTGACTGAGAGATGGCTGTCGTGGGGAGCTTCATGTGCTTGCGAGCGACATCCTTTTTTATTCTCAAGTCTTCATTAAAGTTGAAAGAGTGGGTAGAACCGAATAGACCCTTTGAACACGCCATAGCCTCGGGAGTTGTAGTAAGACTATGCATGTAATCAAAATATAGTTCACATAATCTGAGATCATGGTAAGTATAAACATATTGCTACTGGTGGATTCTTTGATGGTTGAAAAAATGTATAATCTATTATTGTGCAAGTCTAAATACTTTTAGCCCGTCACAAAATTTTTGTGCGCAGTTTAGCTATTCATGTTATTTTTAACGAATGGTGCATGGAAAATGTATAACCATTAGAAAAAGCAGTAGTAAACAGATAAAGTATAATTATTATACCATTGTCGCTTCATGAAAAAAAACTCGTGAAGTCATAAAAGATATAGTAAAAGCTCTTAAAAAACCAATAAATCAAAATCAATTTTTTTAAACAAAAATTTTCAGTGTTTAAAAAAAATGTTTCAAAGGATGAATAGCTTTCATCATCTTTACGAAGCACTTTCAATTAAAGCCAAAATCAACATACGCCGAAAGGATATTTTTGTTGAGTAGTAGTTTTTGTACTAAATTTCGTTCACGCTTATCTGATAAATAAGTAAGGGCTCTTGTTTTTCTGAAACAATACTATCTGCAAAAATTACAAATACTTAACCAAACAAACAATGTAAAGAGTGTTCGATATGGTTGATTTTTCTTTAAAAAAATCCATTTAAAATCGGACAAGTTTTACAGAACATTTAAGAGTGTTCAGATCCAGTATAAATTGTCTTTATTGGAACTTTATCTCTACTTTACATGTACAAATTAGATAATATTAAATAAGACACTTGATCTTCAATACAAACATTCAACTGATATATTATTGGGGGAATATGGCCTCCTTTTAGGCCTCCCGTGACTATAGTTTTTTTTCACTTTGACAAAGAACAAAATTGAGATATTTAATCATTAAAAAAAAATAGGAATCTCTTTTTTTTTATATAAAAATCTTGAAAATTTAGGGGTAAAACGATGTAAAACTGAAAAACAGTAGCTAACTGTGGCTGTCAAAAATAATACCCGAAAAACTATGGTTTTCTAAAATCGCTGTTTCCCCTAACTCTAGCTGCATATAAAATGACCTGATGCATGAATACGTTAGATAAAATCTTGTAACTTTTCTAGCAGTCAGCCGTCTTCCTAAGAAAATTTGACTTTACACCGATTTATTTATTTTTGTTTGTCCTTTTGGTGTTTGTTGAACCTCTAAATCACCCAACCTCTTTGGGCACAGCCATGTCCTTTCTGCGTGTATTTGGAATTATCTGATTACATATAATTAAACAGTTTTGGTTTTTTTATAGGGTTATAATAAACGGATTTCTAAGACAAACGTACCTAAATAAATCAACTTGTTTCAGTATGGGGGTTTGGCCTTTTGGCAGTGGGAATCATCAGTCTTTCCGGTCTGTTTGGAGGAATCTTCTTGCCATTCCTCGACACCAAGTTCTATTCCACGTTGATGCGGCTACTGTTAGGACTTGCAGCAGGGTCACTTACAGCCACCTCCACACTTCAACTCATCCCGGAGGTAAGAAAAACAGGAATGGGAAGTGCCTGAATTTACGGTGTACAGCTATTATCTGAATTCGGCAAGTACACCATTTTTGGCTAATCTATAAATTACCCTTCACGGATAGAATACGTAATAAAAATCTACTTTATTTACCAGTGGGAAAGTAAAGATGGGATACTTTTAGATTTTTCTGAGCGTTTTTATTTTTGTATTTTCTGTACTAAACACAAAATAAAGTATTGTTGGGAAATTTACATAATATATTCATTGTTACATACAAAGGTTTACACGTTTATTTAAGTCCTACGCTTAAGTAGTAACTCATTAATGCATAATTTTTGAAACAATGAAAATATTATAAAAGTTCCCAACAGAAGTTGATTTAGATTTTTGAGAGGGTAGGTTCAGAAAACAAATAATGATTTTCAAAAATGTTGAGTTAAATCAAAAGTGGTAAATTGCATAGACATTTGTTTGGAAATTTTCATTTTAATCGGTGTATGTACACTTAATGATCAATACCAACTTATTACATAAGTATACTACTTATAAAATAACTTAATTTCAATACAAGCCCCACACAAAGTCAGCCGGTGGTCAATTCATCGTTGTGAAAGGGTAAATCCCCATAACACAAATGGTAAAGTTTTCAGCTAGTTCATGAATCGAACGTAGCACAAAGCTCAGTAAGTAGAGAAGGCTGAGTTAAGTATTCAGATATAAACATATTGTAGCTCATGCATATACATATATAATTATACCATATTCAATTTGCATTTAAAAATTTGTTTTGATCAATAACTCCAAGGATGATGATGATTTTAATACTATCAATTTCCTTTCCTTTATTTTACTATCATTATTAATTCGGTATTAATTTTATTATTATTTTATTTATAATAAATGTTAGATTACACATCATCCTATGCAAAAAATAGTATTACAATATTGGTGGGTTAGATTCCCGTGTCCAGGTGTCATTTTTCAGTTTTCAGAGTTTATCTAGATGACGTAAATCCTAACTAAAAGCATATATGATAACTTTGGCTATTTGATTCATACAAATTGTTTAGTTATATACAAGTAGTAATATAAACAGTTCAAGAATATCTCTCCTGGGCATTGCATAATTTGACCAATATTCTTTCACTTCAATTAAAATGTTTCTAGTCCATCGTTACCAGACCCTCCATGAAGTAGAGGGGGGGGGGGAATTGGTACCATGGTACCAGTCCAGGGACTCACACATCATCCAATATCATCATTGGCTAGATCTAGTCTTACCATTCGTTTAGAAATGTTCAGAAGTTTTACACAGTCTATTATTTTGTTCTTATATTAAATCTGGTGAGTGAAGAGATTCGGACAGTGATTCAAATTCAATTTAAATTTAAGTATTTTATCATGGGCGTAACATTTCAATGTTCAATTACGGATTAGTTTGCATACATTGAGTTTGTTTTGTAATAGTGACCAATGATGTTTAAAACTACATACAAATCTAATTTGAGCAGTGGTGGCATAACAGATTAGAAGGGAGGGTGGGGGTCTCTCTAATTAGGAAATAATTTTTGGGTCCCTCCACCCAATTGGAATAAGCTCACCCTCTCTCCTGGGATAAGCTTGGCTCTCTTTAGATTTATTTCACCCACTTTTGGTATTATCGAATACCAAGCTGAAAAATAGTATTTTATTAAACTCCGGATATCATCTGGAGGCATTCAAATTTCAAACTTTTGGCAGGGAAGGACAACTTCAAATAATTACGAAAGGCATTTAAAAAAAACACAAGGGAAGACCACTCTAAATATCTTTTAGGGGCATCCAATATTCAAAGATTTTCCTGGTGTAGATCACTTTAAATAGCTTATAGGGACATTCATATTTCAAAAAATGTCTGAAGAGGGACCACTTCAAATAGCTTAAATATAAGTATAATTAAAAAAATTAATCAGACGAGG
>CABEEJ010000177.1:173611-187053 GCA_901482245.1 Timema douglasi
ATGAAAATAGCTGTAGAGAAGGTTTTAAGTAACGCTATGACAGTGAGATAGGCGGCAAATACATACGCTGTTCCTAAAAGCTCCTTAGGAGACAGAGTAGCGAAGTTAAAATTAGGAAATGAAGTAAAAATAGTTCCTGACCGGAAAACAAATTGTGATGTAGTTGGATTAGTAAGCTATGCTTTTACCAAAATTTGCCAAATGGATATAGATTAAAAAAAAAGTGTTTGAATGTACAGGTATATATCCATATAATCCAAACATATTCACAGATGTGGACTATTTGCCATCGTAAGGACTAGATATTCCCGACACTGTCTATGAAGACATAGAGCTATTGAAAAATGATCCAGGAAATCTACAATCAATATCCCCTAAGACTCCACTCACATCAAATTATGGACACGAAAATTTACAACCAACATTTGAATCTCCAAGAGCCTCAACTTCTGTATCTCCACAACCTCCATTTCCAGTTTACTTCCATGACTTCACAACAGTCAACTTCAACCGCACAAGCATCAACATCAAAGACTCCACAGTCATCAACTCCTTCAACTGGGTTTTTCCACACCATAACCACACAAGTGTCACCAGTGCCTGTCGCTGCAGAGCGTAGGTTAAATGTTAGAAGACGTGGTGCTAAGAGCGAAATACTAACATCAAGTGCTGATAAAGCTCAGTTAGAAGAAAAACAATTCACGAAAATGGGAAAATCAAAAACTAAGTTGGAAGTCACGATAAAAAAAATATATAAAACTACATCAAAATAACAGAAAAGTTAACAAAACTTCGGCACAAGTTATGAGCGAAGAAGTTGAAGATAAAACCGACTGCATAATATGCGGAGAAAATTTGGACGAGGATTGGATAAAGTGTGACTTTTACCATGGGTGGGCGCACGAGAATTGTGCCAATACTGAATTAAATCCCTCTCTTTATAAATGTGACTCTTGTGAAAAAGCATCTTAAGACAATAAGAGAAGTTTGGTGTCCAAATTTGATTAACAAATTATAATATTGTAATATGTCCGGTACTACCCGACAGTACTTTTTTAAACTGAACTAAGCCTATTTTTTTTAACGACTCTAGAAAGAAGAATATTTTCTATAAGCTATTTTAATACAGCAGGTATATAAATACACATGTAATCTTAATATTTACATGTCATTTGTCTCATTTTGATTTAATAAAATTATAAATTAAATTTAAAAACCTTAAGTGTCCGTTACTACACGACTCTCCCCTACTTAATCATTGACATTAGGAAGTAGGAACACTGTTACAGAAAAATTGAGATAAGACAAACATCTTTGCCCACCAAAGAGCATAAGAATCAAATTCATTTTCAAAGACCTGAATTTAAAATATACATATTTTCTTATAGCTCAGAAACTATTGGTTCTATAGAAATAGATTTCAAATAAAAGTTTATCTTTAATAATAATAAAACTTTACAATGTTATGTTATCTCGTATCTCAAATAGTTTCGGAGAAATGATGGAAATTGGAACAATTCCTTCATTTAAAGTACCCTCAAATTCATTATTACAAGAAGCTGAGTGTTGTCATCTTGTTTATAATGATAAACAGTGTCTAGAGATAAAATGTAATCAAAATCGTTAAAGCGAATTTTGAGAAAATCAATTTTTTCTCTTTTTGCCCTTCACTATACTACCCTTAATTATTTTAGGGTTGGATACCTAATTCCGAAAGACCCCGGGGGGACCTCATGAAAACCCCACATACCAAGTCTTAGCCCAATCGATAAAATAGTTTCGGCTCTAGCCTGAGGTACAGACAGACAAATAGACGTCATTGCGAGAACCACTATTTGGTTTCAGGGTGTTATGAAACGCCGACACTTATCAAAATCTTGAGTTCGATATTTTTAACGATCACAATACTTTCTCTCCAATGTGTATAAAGAAACTAAATATTAGGCCTACATTTTATTTTTCATAGAGGCTTGACTACATTTATTACGTATTAGTTTATAAATTTAGAGTTAAATTCATCATTATTCTTGAATGGAAAATGTTAATATATTTTATAACTGTTTCTGTTATGTCGTAGGCTTTTCGACTTATGGACTACATCGACAATTATATCGACACCTCATTATGCATGCTGGGCAGTGTTTGGGCTCTATACCTATTCGAGGTCTTTTTTAGGATAATGTTACACGACAATAAAGTGAGTTTTATCATTTTATCTATTATTAAGGAATATTTTTGGTGAGCCTTACAAAAAATTAACTATCTCTTTAATTCATACCATATTTTATATCTAAAATATTTTAGTTGGTTTGAAATTGAAACAAACCATTATAGAACTAAACACAATAGCTTTGAAAATAGATTGTAGTGTTACATTTTAAAAATGTTTTACACTCTGTTTGCGTCAAAAGGTAACATTCTTAACTTGACTGACTAAAGCAGGGATGGGCAAAATATGGCCCGTGTGTGTTCACTCCAGCCCACGGGATAAATAATTTAAATGGGTTGTGTTGTGAAGCAGGTTTTTTTTTAAAAAAAAACACTTGATTTAAAAAAAATCCAAAATAGAATATTCTTAACTTGGTAAATCATGCCCAATGTATGGCAATGTTTGCCTCCTTATATTCATGCGGACACATGTTTTAAGTCATGCAACTTGGGAATAGTGATCTTAGAAACCGACTTACTGATAAGAATCTGTATTCTCATCTCATCAAAATTCAACCCCGTTTAATTTTATTATGAATGTGTTTATAATTTTATTCAAATGAATTTTGAAGAAAAAATAAATGAGTTTAAGTATTTAGTCCACCAAACATTTTTATGTTCATTTGGGCCTCCTATATGTAAGTTTGCACATCCCTAAACAACACTATGGCCTATATTTTATGTCACGTCATAGTAGGACCAAGCAATGTAGGCTTGATAACTCTCAAGTTAAATGAATTGTACATAATAGTACATTAATTTACATAGTCTAGAATTTATTTGTATTTGTTTGGTTTATCATCAATGTAAACAAGAATAGGAGGTAGACAGCATTTGCCAAGAGAGAGAAAGGGAAGCTAAATAATGGATAAGAAACACCCCAAGTACTGGTCTTGTTAGAGAAAGTAGTGAGTCATTATTAGCAATCCTGGCAACATTGGATTGCAATAGTAAAGAAAATGTTCTCACATACAAGAGGTACCCAAACTATACCATGAAATGTAGGAAGCTTGCCTTCATTGGTTTATACAATGGTGTAGCTTTAAAAAAGGGCTATGATGTTATTAATTAAGGTAATACTGATAACTTTCAAAATAAACTGAAAGTGCATTTTATTTATTTATTAACTGAAATACACCTTACCGAACTAAATTATAACTGACTTCTATTTGTTTCCTAGTCAAACCAACATTTCCTTAAATTTTAATTACATATTATAATGTGCGTGATGTAAAATATATTTCTGAATTATACACTTTGTAAAATAAAACATGTTTGTTTGTGTTTAGGCTGACATTGTTGAAAAAGTGGAATCAGATGGCAGTAGGACAGTTAAAAATGAAACCCAATTGGAAGAAGAAGGTTTATTGAAAACCACTGTAGCCGACAACACAAATTCTATTAGTAAAGTAAATGAGTAATTTATTAACAATAGTTATTATTTTAAGAATGAAAAGTTAAGAACAATATTGGAAGTCCACAATGTGCCCAGTACAATAAAATAAGTTTAACTCAACAACAATACATGAAAATGTAGTATTTATAAATTAATTCAAATTTATTTATTCGTAATTTTTTGTGTCCTAGTTAATAGTATTTTTACAGAAATCCAGTATAGGTTTTTATTTTTATCATCGCATCTTACCACCCTTTTGGGTTATACGCTTATTTAACAATTACGTTTGATGGTTTTATGGCTTAGAGAGGTTTTATTTATAGAAGGTGTGTCCACATTTACGTGGAGGGAGAGTGTAAATCAATTCTAGAAAGAAAAAACTCCTTACACCCGAGTGAGAGTGGAACCTCAACACCCCCCCCCCATCATCGGCAGTCTAGCCTACTGCGAAAGTAGACTGTTAGACTTCGAGGCCACCGAACGGGGCAGTATAAAGCATTGCGAGAGCTAGTTACTAGTAGGCCTACTTGTATTACTTGTATTACTGTAAAGAGAGTAAGGGTGGTAATGGCATCCCGTTTAAAGATATTGCTATCAAAAGCTAATACATTTTGGAAGAAAAACTTGTGTGTGTGTGTGTGTGTGTGTGTGCGCGCGCTTATGCACACAAGTTTATATATATATAAACGTAAAAAAAATTAAAGCTTAACTATTGATACAAATTATGCAATGCTTAGTTGTACGAATATCAAATTCAAGAATTATATGAAAACATTATTTATTTATTTCTGTATTTAATCTTTTATTCGAATTTCAACTACTATATTTCGAGTCATATTTCTTAATTTATTTTCAAATACTCCCCTATTAATGGTTAGTCTATTCCATTTATTTTTACTTTTATAAAGGAGTGAGGCTCCTTAATACTAATTACTATAAACTAATATAAAAATAATTAAAACTAATGCAGTTAACTGTATTTTCACACATATATTTTACACGGTTTACTAGTTGACATAAGGAGTGCTTTTATTGATGGTGTTGTCCTGCTATTGGCTGAAATATTTGACTGCTATACATACAGCCTTCAGGTCAATTGATGTCCTGGTCATCCACCGGTGCCAACCTCGGATTACACTTGTTGCCAAGTGTTTCTAGGCCATGGGGCTTCTTATACGATCCAGTTATCCATATCATGCTTGTCTTAACGTTGGTATAGATTTCCCTGCTGTTCGTCAAAATCATTGCTTCCTCTGGAATCCCAGCAGACCTCTCCAGGAAACATATAGAAAGGAGATTTTGGGCTATTTCAGTATCCCGTAGGTTACCAAGCTAAGTCCTAGAGGGTTTGTGATTTACAGATATTCCTACTGGCTATACACACTACATGTTGTTGTTCCTCTCAATCACTGTCCTCGTCTGTTTCGTTGTCCTTGTCTTCTTTAACGTCTCTTCTTCTTCTGCACTGTCTTTGTCTTTCTTATTTTAGTCTGCCAGCATAGTTTTCCCGTTCCTTGAGTTACATTCTCGTTTCGACCACTACGATAAGTTTTAATAGGACGCGATCACATAAGATGTCGTAGATACGGCGTTACTGAAATATAGTATGTTGCTTGTTCCTAAAATATTGGGTGCTACTACATTCCCAAAAAAACGTGCACATCTATTATCTCCTCTACAAAGTCACATTTTCTTGTCTTTATCAGTCTGCGATCATGCAGAAGAGCTTTGTACAGCCCATGTCCTATTATGTGGTGCACAAGTTCCTGGGTTGGTTGTCGGTGTTTGTACCTCAGACGTTCCTCTACACTTGGAAACATGTTGAAGGCCCACTTACCATGTTCACTCCTTACCCAGTTGTCTTGCCACTCTTCTTGCAGGCTTCTCCTAACCCCCTACTGACGTCATCACTCTGATATGGTCAGTTTATTATCGGTGGAAGTGACAGTTCTCCAACCAGTAGAGTGCACCTTTACATATTATCTCCAGGTCCAGCGGACCTGTACCTAGTGTTATATTCGGCGTGTCAGTGGATGTCGTCAAATATGCACTGGAGAGCCTCAGAGGTATATCCTTCTGAAGTATCCTTAGCATTTTTGATAGTAAGACGTTCTTCAAACGGTGTGGTGAAACGCCCACCCCGCAGCCCACAATGAAGACAATAAAAGCTTCATGATACTCTTGATGGTATATATAATGAGATATAAACCTTCTTTGCCCTTTGCTGAATATTTTAATCATCACAGTCTTTGCATTGACACATACCAGTTTCATGTGGGCCTGGAAGTTTCACTTTTAAACCAAGGTCACACCCAGGTATCTAGTGGTGTTGATCCAATTGATTACCTGGAGGCTGATCTTCAGGGAAGGATTTCCCAGAAGTCTCCTTTTGAACAATATGTAAGAGGTCTTTGATCTTGGTTTTAGTTTGACCTTCTTGCACCAGGTATCTAGACCCTGTAGTACCTGGTTCGCCTGGATTTTTTAACCGAAATCTTGATTGACCTTCAATCACTTTTTTTATTTAGCACCGCGTCTTACTACTTCAATCACTAATAGCATATCATCCGTGAAGACCACCAATCCCAATGTTCCTTGGAGCGCCTCCATGTCTAATACCCAGGTTCTAGACCAACATCCCAGAATATCGGCACACTTACAGACCCTTGGAGGGAGTCCTTGGTCTTTATTTTGCTTAGGGATACTCTTGGATTCCTTAATGTGGCGTACCTATACTTGCAATAGTCCAAGAAGGTTTTATACAGTTTACCCGGGCACCTGATTTATTTCAGCCTTTTAAAGAGTGCTGGCCTCCACAGGTTGTCAAATGCACCTGAGATGTCAAAAAATTTACTGACCGTGTACTTAGCTCTTGAATTGTCTATCAGGTCCCTAGCAATTTGATATCGCGTCTTCCGTTAACCTCCCCCCCCCCCTCCCTCCCGAAGCCATACTGCTTCTAGTGCATTCCTACCACCTCACTGTGTTTCTGTAGTCTTGTGCAGATGATATTTTGTTATAACTTGCCACAGGTGTTTAACAATCGTATAGGTCCATATAACTAAGGTAGCAAGGTTTTTTTACTCTCCCTTGCTTAGAATGACTACCTCACTATGTTTCCAGATATTCGATATCCTTCCCTGTACCAGTAAATCATTCAGCAATTGGGCGACACACGGAGCGATCCGAGCTGTAGTTTTCTTCAGCATCTTGAACTTGATACCGTCTAATAAAAGTGATTTGTTTTCCTTCATTGAAGCTATGAACCTCTTAACCTCATCATGGGTTACTTGATCTACTTCAGTTTCGTCATCGTATAAGTCAGTCATTATTCTTCTGGTGTCTTCATGTTGTTTGTCTTCGTCATTTAATGTGTCATCAGGGAGCAACGTCTCCAGGAACAGCTCCAACGATTCTTCCCGGCAAGTAGTCGCTGTTTTGTCTGGTCTCTGTAGTGTCGTAACCTAGGCTGGGGTGCCTTAGTTTACACGTGGATATTTTAAATGGAACTTTACACGAGCTATTAGCCAGTTTTTCACTAACATACTTCTCCAAGCTCGCTTCCTTTACTGTTACCAAATCACGCTCGAACGTGTTCTTCTTCCTTTTGTATATTGTATATATTGTATATAGAAGAACTATCTTACTTCTCAGGTCCTGCTCTCTTTTGTAGATCTTTCTAGCTGTTCGGGATTCCCTACCGGGACTATAAAATCTGTCATTCCATGGTTTATTGTTAAATCTACAGTCTTATCTCTAAAGAGGTATCGCCACCCTCATGCCATCCTGTAAAGACTGCATTAGCTTTTCATCTTTCCTGTTAACGTTGTTCCCTTTTGTCACTGGAGTCAGCAGTACCAGTCTAGTCTTCTTTGGCGATGTTATATCAATGTCATCCTTCTCCTATATTTATCAAATTGTCTCTTTTCTCCATGATTAGATCGAAGCGTATGAGTTTGTGGTCACTACTGACAGCATACACGATGACCTGCCATCCTATTATCATGTTGGTGACTGCGATGTTTTATAGGGTTGCATCTATATGGCTCCCGCTTTTCCTACATATGTAGCTGGGCTGTTAGCCTCAATAGCAACTTCGAGCCACCTGGCATTTATTACTCCTTTTTTGCTTCCCTTCTCTCACCAGTTCTAGAACTAAGCCACATGGGCGACTTGAAGTTAGAAACGGCAGCGTATATTGATGAAACTCCTGGATGTACACTGTTAATCTCTTTAAGTTTCTTCTAGTGTGGTACTATTTCATCACTGGTTTAAAGTAAGTATTCTTCAACACTTGCCTGCCCATATTGGTTATGAGTTCTACACATATAACGTGCTTATCAGTGGATTGTGTGATCCTAATCACTGTTATGTTTCTATTAAACACAATAACAGCAATCCATGATTTGATACCAGTTCTTATAATCCTCGTAGTGACTGGTATGTGTGGAATCTTCCCATTCTTGATAGCTGTTTCCAGCAGGCCCACCACGTCTAATTCCATCTCCTCGGCAAGCCTTCGTGTCTCGTGAAGTACGACAACACTTCCCATCACATTCAACTTTTATATTCTTACATTGTTATGGGATCACACAAATATTAGTATAACGCACGTGTTTGAAATAATGGCTGTGACCAATGCTGGAATTAATTTTCTACTTCATCCAATAGAGTGCAGCGTGGTTTGGAGTTTAGTTTCGGCAAAGGGTTTTGAGATATTGTGACGAGTGGTATTCCCCTCCTTCCCTTACACACCTTTTAATTTTGATTAGATCTACTTTATGGCCCTTTACATTTTTTTACCCGTCTTAGCATTTTTAACATTTTTGTTCTTTTTGACATTATTGACATTTCCCCCTTTTGTCTTATTTTCTTTTTGACATGTTTGGTATTATCAACCTTTTAATCCTTTTTTCAATTTTTAATATTTTTACTTATTCTCAGTGGCGGCTCGTAGCTAAAACTAGTGGGGGTGCTGATCCAGAAAATGTTTAGACATTAGAAATTGTGTAAAAGTAAAAAAAAAATATAAAAAGAAAATTTATTCAGGAACTTGATAAAATCTTAACAAAAAAAATTTTACTTACTTTAACTTGAATTGTTACAGTTCAAGCTTGATTTATTCATTTAAAAATGAAATCCATTCTTCTTGTTTTAATTTTCGCAAAAAGTTTAAATGGGGTGAAATGGGTTAACGGGAAAATAAGGGTAAAAATGGCGTGAATGGTGTAAAATAATGTTAAAGTAGTTTGGATTTGATTTATTTTTGATCCTTTTTGTAATTTTTACAAAATTTTAACCTTTTTATTATCTTTATCCTGAAATCATATACTTTATCCTTTTTTACACGTTTAACCCTCAATACTTATCCTTTTTAACAATTTTAAAAAGTTTTTAATCACATTCACTTTTTGTCTTTATTATATTTGCTACCCTTTTATACTTTTTAAACTTTTTAACCTTCAAACCCTTTTAACACAAAATATTTTTCCCGGGAAAAGCCGAGTATTTCAATGCTAGTTTAATATTAAAAAATATGATCACCACAACTCTTCCTAAATATGTGAACCGATTTTAAACTTTAATGTCTAAATTTCTTTGTTTAACCGAGTAGATTTGCAACTAATTTTGTTAATTTCAAGAATTATGTTCAGGGAAAAGTTAGCTAACTTTTTATATATTCAAAAACTTTATATTTTTTTATATAAAATTACAAACTTCTTATTGAACACAATTTTAAAAATTCTGAAAGTTCTTTTCTAATCGGCATATCGCGTCAGGACGAATAGATTTGAGGACCTCAACAGTTCATATTGGTTCAGAAATGTAGAAGGAGTTGTTGTAACAAACATCTTACGGTATAGGTTTAATCATATAGATTGTGTGATACAGAAAGTGACAACCAAGATTGCACCAGTGGCCATGATGATTATTTTTGGAGATGGTCTGCACAACTTCATAGATGGTATGTCGATAGGGGCTGGCTTCTCCCAGAGTTTGAGTACTGGCCTCAGCATGAGCATAGCCATAGCATGTGAAGAGTTTCCCCATGAACTTGGTAGGTTATTTTTAGTTTTATGTTTTTCCTAATAGTAATAATTACTTACTTAGTTTTTAAGGGGAAAGAACAAGGCCGTAAAAAAATATATACAGTAGCCCCATGGCTTATTTGGTGCTGAGTGACAGCTCACAGCTAACAGCTGACGGCTTTGAAAAGTTACCAGACCAAATTATGTATCCCTACGCCGAGCCATATGATCTGCAAAAACATGTGTTTAGCAGCTGTCACTTCTGACAGTCAAAATGTAGGTATATACCTAAATGTTGACTGTCAGGTGTCAGCTGTGAGCTGTCAGTCAGCACCAAAGAAGTCATGGGGCTACTGTAATTTCTTTGAGCTAGTGGCTGGAGTGAGGGGTTGAGGGGTCCTGTTCTCTCAACCACTAGAGGCTAAGAAAATAAATTAATATTAAATACCTTTGAATCTATTTAGAATGCTAATATGGTAAGCTAAGGGTGTTGCTTTAAATAATGTAGTCCCATAAAGCTAATTTTTTGAGAGTAGTATTTAAAGTAAAATATTATTCATCTGTGCTATATAGAGACACTAATCTCTAGTTTATAAGTAAATACTAACGAATGTTTATGAAAATGTTTAAAAGGCAGTTTTATTTCATAGACGAGAAATATTCTGAGGAAATATGATGTCTATAAATTAACTGATTAAAGTTTTAAATGCATACAGAACCAATTATAATTTCACACAAAAAAGTTTTTAGGAAATAGTTATCTTGTTATAAAATATTTATTAAAATTGTATGACATTTGTAATACCCATCTCCAGTTCTATACCACTTTCATGATATCTAACACGCGATTTGGTGGTCATATGGTATATGGCATCATTCTATTTATATAATGGATTGCCGATGACGGAAAGATTGTAATTCGAATCCCAAAAGGGTGTGCTGAGGGTGTTTTTCCTTTCTCCTTCCAAGAAAATGGGGGTATAGGCATACTTCATCTAAATTCAACCTTTCTCATCTTTTACACACTTGCGTAATTAGTTCATATGCGTAGAGCCCGACGTGATTCTAAAATGTATATAGCTAAGTTTAGACCTCAATGCATCGAGTATGCAACCCTGGTATCTTTGATAGTTCGTTTATAATGTTCAGGTTGAATTTCTTATTTCTGATGAAGTGCAATATAGTGTAGTACGAGGGATTCTGACTCCTCTGTAAATGAGGTCTCAGTTATTAGTAACCCTCAAATTGTGCTAAGAGCCCTTTTTATCGATGCGTCTTACTAATTATTAAGGCTAAACGTATATATGATAATTACTCTAATGGGGTAGGAATGAGGAAGGGCACATTTAAGAGATAATATACCTACAATTGCGTGGAAGGAAAGTGGTAAACAATTTAGAAGAAACCACACTCAGTCGACCCTACCAGTAATAACCCAGATATCACCGTCATCAGCAGGCTAGTCTAACATGAAAATGACGCTTTAGACCGTTCGGCCACTGAAGCGGTTATTAAGAGCCTTAAAACACATAATTTAAGTAAACATTATGATGGTGGTTACTATTTATGGATTCTTGTTTCCCCCATATTTTGATAAATATTAACTTTTAGCCTTAATTAAGTGGTATAAGGTAAATTACATTTTTAGGTAAATTTCAGTGTTAAATCCAGTTAATTTGGTCACATGACTCCAGGTCTATTGATTCCAATTATAAATATTTAAATACCAGATAGAAATTAATTGTGATATTGAGTGAAAGAGTTTGCATGCAATGATTATAACTTTATATATATTATAATATATATCTGGAATTGCCCTCAAATACGGTTTTGTATTATTCCCTAGGTGACTTTGCGATTTTGGTGAATTCTGGGATGCATGTGAAGAAGGCTTTGTTGTTCAACTTCTTGTCGGCCTGTACAGCCTTTGGAGGCCTTGCTTTGGGAATTATTCTCGGAGAACTTCAAGTTAATTTCATTTTTGCTTTTGCTGGTGGTCTTTTTCTATATGTTTCATTAGCAGACTTGGTAAGTAAATGTAGAAACAGTATATAGTTTATTTTTAAGAAGATTAATCCATAAATATTCAAAAGTAGTTTCAAACTAATCGTGTTGTGCGAATGGTTTCCTAAACAATTTCCTTGTGTAAAAACAACCTAGAACCTTTACTGACGTAACAAAACATTATTCACAAACAGTGTTGATTCTAAAAATATAATATTATAATATTTAGCACCACGTCTTACTACCCGTTCGGGTTATACGCTTTAAGTACAAATTACTCTAATGGATTAGGAACGGGGAAGGTTGAACTAAAGGACGTGAACCCGCATTTGCGTGGAGGGAGAGTGGAAAACCATTTAGGAAAAACCACCCCCAGTTCACCCGACCAAGATTCGAACTTCGATCTCCCCGTCCTAAGCAGTCGAGCTCAACACGACAAGCGCGTTAGCCAACTACGCCACCGAGGCGGGTGATTCTAAAAACAAATAATGGATTAGCTACCTACATCCTTCACTTTTTTCAAAGTTACATTCTAGCTAAACTATTTTCAATTTTATATATAGAACAATGTGTGGAAATAAATGGGTAAATTACATTTGGATAGTGAAAAAGTAGTTAAAATTAGGCCTATGCGGGATTCCGAACTTTGGGAAAACACTCGGGAAAATACAATTTCCCAAAATTCGGTCGGGGAAAAAATATTTACAGCATTTTTCGTGAAAACCGTAATTTATACAAGTTACTAATAATGACTTTAAATGCAACGTTTGTATTTAATGTTCATTAACAATGAGTTGATCAAAGATTGCGAGGGGGTCACCTCTAAGATAGTGTGTGACAAAGATTACATTTAGAAAGGATGTACTCGTCATACATCAACATTCTCTTCAAGAAATTAAAGAGCAAATTTTAATACAATATTAGAGATTAAGAATGAGACTAAGGGTACTTAATGTATCAATACTCATAATTTAGGAAGAGAATATAAGCTATAAAGTTAGTAAATTTACCGTTATGAGCTTGGGGTGAACTACTTTATCATGTATTAAGGGTGTGATCAATGAATGATAATAAAACAGTTTCATAATTATGAATGTTGATTAAATGTCACAGGATGTATGATCAACGAAGTATTATGTATGTCTGTGATGAATGATAGACAAATCATTTCTAAGTATGATGCATGAATGATGAGTAAATGTTATAGGATTCATGGTATGAACATTGTACTATGATTAAATATAGGTTTTATGAATCTGATAAATATAGGATGATTCAATGTTTGGCAAGTATTATGTGGGTAAAGGTTGGCAAGAGTGAACCCTTATGAAAATTTATACAAAAAACTATTAAAAAAAACTATTGAAATATTTCAATGGGTAAATTTGGACAAATACTATTAGTCAAAACTTTAGAAATTTACTATTGAAAAATACTTTGAATTATACTAATGGGAAAAACTATAGACATTTACTATTGAGAAAAACTTTAGAAATTTACTATTGAGAAATACTTTAGAAATTTAATATTGAGAAATACTTTAAAAATTTACTATTGAGAAAAACTTTAGGAATTTAATATTGGGAAAAACTTTAGAAATTTACTATTGACAAAAACTTTAGGAATTTACTATTGAGAAATACTTTAGAAATTTACTATTGAGAAATACTTTAGAAATTTAATATTGAGAAATACTTTAAAAATTTACTATTGAGAAAAACTTTAGGAATTTAATATTGAAATTTTTTTAGAAATTTAATGTTTACAAAAAACTATTAAAAATTACTTCTGAGAACTTTAAAAAT
>CABEEJ010000177.1:188950-201000 GCA_901482245.1 Timema douglasi
TAAAACCTAATAGTAATTTTAAAATACTACTAAGTCTCTATAGTCATTTTAGAGTACGATTGAAATTCAATAGTAATTCTAGATTACTATTAGAATTCAAAAGTATTTATAAAATACTATTAAAATTCAAAAGTATTTATAAAATACTATTAAAATCCAAGAGTGGTTTTAAAATACTATTAAAGTTCAATAGTAATCACAAAATATTATTAAAACTCAATAGTAATTTCAAAAATACTATAAAAATCCAATAGTAATTTTTAAAATACTATTAAAATCAAATAGTAATTCTAAAATACTATTAAAATTCAATAGTAATTCTAAAATACTTTTAAAATTCAATAGTATTCCAAAAATACTATTGGTTTTCAATAGTTAATTTTCATAAGGGAAAGGCTGATATGGGGTGCATTTCAAAATCTGACTAGGGTCTGGATAGAACGAGCTCACCTCGTAAACATGTGTTGTGTAGGTGTCAGCTGTAGATATTGAGGTCCACATACTTTCTTAATATTGTCCAAGGCGTGGGGAGGATCCCTTCTTAGGGCCAGTTTCATAGTCAAATTTAGTACGCCTCAAGTGCGGTGCTACACTAAGTACATGATGACACCTACCTAGACCAGAATGGAATGGGCCAGTTTACTATGCGAGAACGGCCCATTCCATTCGAGCTTAGGTAGGTGTCGTCTTGTATTTAGTGTAGCGCCGCACTTGAGGCGTACTAAGTCTGACTATGAAACTGGCCCTTTTAAGACTATAAGATTTAGGGGAAAAGAAAGTTATGGTGGCAGGAGGAGTGGGGATGAGCTTGAAGGTAGGAAGGAAGGGAGGGAAAGATTTCTGGATTGGATCTTCTTTTCCAACATCAACACCCTAGGATTTATACAATATATCTACAACATATTATTATTATGGGGGGATCGTTTGGTGGTCTTATGGTGAGGGGTATAGAGGGGAGGGAGAGAAAGTGTAGGATTTTGAGGGGCGTTTGGCTAGAATAGGTAAATTAACCTTTATGGGTTCTAGGCATGGGGGGATCGAGTGTGGTGATAGGAAGATGGGGTGGGTGTGGAGTTGGAGAGGGTTACTTAATGTTACGAGGCCAGGCTGTCTAGCGCCAGGACGCCAGCAATTCATCTATCACATGGAGTCAACTCGTTGTCAAGTCATCAGTCACATGTCAGAGAAATAGAGAAGGGTTGCATGGGTAATGAGTCTTAACAAGGGGGGCAGCTGTTAGGATAGCAGAGTTATGAGGGGGTTACAAGGGTCAAGATTTCTAGCGTCAGGTTGCTGGAGCGATCTTTCCGTCAGGGGTTTGGTTGTTGTGTTGTTACTCCTTCAAGTAGTAGGTTAGGCTAACCTATGTATAGTTTGTAGAGCTTAGGTGTAGTGCACCAGCAGTTGCCTGGAAAGACAATGGAAAACCTTTATATCTAGGGTTCATAAGCGAAGGCGAGAGGAGGTTAATTTGCCGTTATGGATTCTTGGTGTGGTGAGGGTGGGGTGAAAAAATAAACATAAAATAATAAAGGGAGCATCGGGGTGATTAGAGGGCACCGTAAGATGTTGGTGGCCCGGGGAGAGGGCGGGAGGTTGGCATGGGGGATAGGTGTTGCTGCATCGACGCCTGCCATTTTTATCAAAGACTTAGGGCCAGTTTCATAGTCAAATTTAGTACGCCTCGAGTGCGGCGCTAAACTAAATACAAGACGACACCTACCTAAACTCGAATGGAATGGGCCATTCTCGCATAGGAAACTGGCCCATTCCATTCTGGTTTAGGTAGGTGTCGTCTTGTACCTAGTGTAGCGCCGCACTTGAGGCGTACTAAATTTGACTATGAAACTCGCCCTTAGCCTAGACCCATCTATTATACTATCTACTTGTTCTCCAACACTAAGTCCATTATGTGGTGATAAGGAAAGACATTTCACCTTGGAAGAAGAATGTTTTGTTTCAGTAGATTTTTCAGGCTTAGAGTATTTCACGTTCCCACAAACATTATTTTTATTGGGTTCGGATGCGGCCGTTTGTCATTACACTAAAGAAACAATTATTGTTTAGCATTGACTTTAAGTGACGAGGCAATCAATCCCTTCGTCTTCGTGGTTTACTCTATTGACTGTGTATGTATACTTCCTTTGAGCTAGCCGAGCATCCTTAGACCCAAACAAAACAGTATATTGCCCTTTATTTACTTAAACTCTTTGCGTGCCTCCCTGATTGAAATATTATCAAGTTACATACGTAGCTCCTGAATCAATCGCTCTTTCTTAAAAATGGGGTACCAGACATGATGTTCCTTTCTATAGTTTAAACACTTGTTAGCAGACGTACTTTCCATACACCCTTTATCAAATGTGAGGATCATACGATAGTTTGGGCGATTTTGCTTATTTGGGTAATACAATAGTTTACGTAGAGTACGAGTACATAGGTGAAGAACCTGATCACTCAGCATTTTCAGAATTTCACTATCATCAACATTGACCAGTTCCGAATAACACCTTTTCTTGAGTTAATAGCAGGAAAGATGCTTTTGACATAAGGGAACATTTACATAATAAGAATACATATAGTATGGCTGGACCAAGTTCACAATTTAGACTAGTCCGAGCTTAAACTTCCTGATATTAATGGAGTAATTAATACTATCTTTAACATATCAAAAGGGCTTAAAATCTGAAAACTAATATAACTTGTTCTTTTAATTATGAAAAAAACACAATGAGTCACATGAATTAACCATTATATATCACCTTTTCTTCCACTATAATCCTTTTTAAAGTATTACATCAGTTTGTTGGGTAACCCCAGTACATTTTACATCATATCCCCCCAAAAAAACCACTGTATTAATGGTCATTTGAACAGAAAAGTACATGAATGAACACAAAAGTTTTGGTGCAAACTAGTTTCCAAAAAAACACGTTTGTGATAGGCTGTCATGTAAGTCCTTGGCCTGTCACAGATCTTTGGTCTTGGGGCTTACTTTTAATAAGTTATTTGATGTTGAGGAATTTCATGAGAAGGCCAGTAATTCTTTCCCTGCTATACTCTTTTATTTTCCTCTTACACGCAGGAGTTTTATCAGGACTATTTTAAACTCCATTCGTCGGGAGTGGGAGGGAGGTCTTCCGCCTTCACTAAGGGAGAATAATTTATTCTTTCTATAGATTATTCTGGAGAGTTGGTGTAGATTGGTTGCCTGGAATTGCTTCTTTCTTCAAAAAGCTGTAAAAAGATGCTCACATTATTTTGTTAAATCATTTGGTTAAGTTAACAACAACATTTGGGTATAACTAACTAGATGTATGATAAATACCTGCGGGAGGATTTATGTGATATTGAAGGTATTAATTGTGAGCTTGATATAAATTACTCTGGTATGGATTTGTTGTAATTTATGTTAAAGAAGATCAAGGTTCTCAATTTATTAAAATTAACTAGCAAGTAGCAAGTAATTCAAGGATGATTCAGAGTAATGTCTGTTTCTTGTAAACATAAGACATGTTTGAGCAGCCCCGCACAAAATAAAACTGAACACTAGGCAGCTATGTGTGTTCTTATAACTGTGACTTCTGTCCTATTTGTACTTTTTCCCGCAAGTGGAATTTATTTACTTATTTCTAATAATTCGCTCGTATTTAATTAGTTTACTTAATTTACATATTTTAAAATATCCCTTTAGCTATTAGGGTCTACGCATTATTTAACAACTTTTTTTAGTTTTTAATTATCATATTTAGTAACTAATAACCACGTTTCGGATTTTTATATTATAATTAAATGGTAATGTATTAATTACACAAACATATTTTATTCATACTTCTGCAAAACACAATTCAAAAGCACACAAAACCATGAGTGTTAAAAATAAAAACTACCTTTTAATGTTATAGGCATTTATGTACTAATTATGCTAATGAGATATGGATGATAAAAGTTGAATTTTGAGGTAGTGCGCCTGTATTTAAATGAAGGGATAATGTAAGACCTTATAGGAAAATCTCCCTCAGTACACCCAACTGGGAATCAAACTTAGATATTCCTATCACTGGCAGTCTTGTCTAGCACGACCGTGACACCTTAGATCACGAGGTCACTGACACAGGCTATAAATACTTAATAAATACATGGATTTGAGTTAAGCTAGATCACATTATAGGATATTAAGCATTAAAGAAGTTACATTAAAAGCAGTGGCGACTCATTCAAATGGTGCAAGGTGTACCCTCTAAAAATAAATAAGAATAAAAGGTAATATTACATTTTACAAAATTTTGATTCTTTTAGATTTGTCTGCATAGCACATGAATAAAAAAATTCGGCCAGTAGGATGGCTCTGGTCCCTTTCCTCTCGCACCTAAAAAAAAACATAACTGGCAGAATTACCCCTCTCTCGCTTGACCAGAGCCATAATTAGTTTAATTACATTTCCTAGATATTGAGTTTAAACATAGGAATTGGGACGAGTGTGACATTTTTATACTTTTTTTTTTTTTACATGTGATTGCGAATAAATGTTGAAATTTTACTTTACTCAAAGCCATTGCAAACAAGTGTGGTTTTGTTTATTTTTATCTCCAGTACCAATATCATGCCATCAACATGGACCATGTTTGTGTTGATAAAGTTTCAATAATCTCCCATGATTATAATAAAATAGTCATACTTACTGGAAACACCTTTAAGCTAGTTATATAGGCGTTTCACCCATTCTTGACCCCTCAGTGCTTCTTATACACCAATTACATCCATTGGTTTGAAATTTATAAGGGAAACAAAGGGGACGAGATTGAGCAAAACATGGAATTTTGTAATATTTCCTAGCGAATTGTAGCTGAGACCAGCCTCTGAAAATAAAGGTTTGGCCTCTGGTGCCAAGCTCACAAACACCCCTGGTTGTTTTCCCAAAAGGATTACGCCCCTTCTTCGGGACACCTCACACCTTAAAATAAGATATAACATGTCAACGAGTTTTATGCTTATGGTGGAAACTAAGTAAATATATATTCCGATAGAAATAATCTTATTAAGTAATACGTAAAGTATTTGTAATGGAAGGGGTGTATTAAAATAAGAGGGGCAAAAAGGGAATGGATGAAACGCCTAATCCGGGGAGTGGAATTAATGGTTAAGTCCAGTCAATCAATGATCTTATATAACATTATAAGAATAACTATTACATAAGCCCGATAAACATACAAACAGGTGGCATAGAGGGGTGTTTGGAATGAGGGGGCCAGCACACTACTAACATTATCTATTTTAGGCGTTCATCATTGTTTGCAATTTGAACTACTAATTTACATTGCAATTTTTTTAGACATTTAAATATCCTGGCATACTATACA
Source organism: Timema douglasi (assembly GCA_901482245.1). Taxonomy (NCBI): domain Eukaryota; kingdom Metazoa; phylum Arthropoda; class Insecta; order Phasmatodea; family Timematidae; genus Timema; species Timema douglasi. The sequence continues at coordinate 194,311 of CABEEJ010000177.1, forward strand.
GCCTACTGACTATAGGAACTTTAAAACCAATGTACTTGTACTCACCTATCAAATAGGTACCATTATTTCTTATAATTTAATACATTATTTGATAGCTCGAGGCAGCAGTAGTGCTAAGTTAGTAATATACTTATTATTTTAGTTTCCGGAACTCAATCAGATGATTCAAACTGACCTGGCAACGAGTAAGAAGAAAGCCATGAAGACATTAGTGTTGCAGTGTGCTGGAGCATTAATTGGAATTATAATTCTTTACATTGTCACAAAGTTCTTTTAATTTATTGGGGTTTTTTTTTACTATTCGAGACTTTCAAAGACAATTCTAAAATGTTTTATATTTATTTAAAATAAAGTCGTATATATATATATATTTTTGTTCTGTATATATAAATATAGTTTATATTAATCTTCTATAAGGGTGCCGCGTGAGGGTATTGCCAAAGCAAACAATGGATGACAGGACTGTATTAGTAAATGGTTCCTTCTTATTCACTATTAAACGTACCTTTTAAAGCCAATATACATACATTCGTTCATTAGGTACATTATTTTATGTATTTTTAGAAAAATTGATTGCAAGAGGGTGGATCTAATTTACCAATATAATCCTGTCGAAACTTGGCTTGACACAGACAACCACCCACTAGCCACCCATGATTATTTACAATCTTTAATTATATGCCAACAAGCTTCATGTTAGTTTAATCAAGCAAATAAATCCCGCTAACTGGCAAGACAGACAGTGTACCTTATGTTAAAGTTAAATATATGGGAAAAAGACAGGATAGTATGTTTGTATCACTCAATTAAAAACAATATGTTTAGTTATATTATGTGTTTGTATAATCCATTCTAAGAGTTATCTGTAAATAAAATTGTTTTATAAGAATAAATATTTAAAAAAATGGAAAAACCTTGCTTTTATTAACTTTCACATTAATATAGCTACACAGAAGAATCAAATAAACATGTAGATGATTAAGTAAAACCATAAGTTAATGTAGTTAGAATTAAAAGGACAGGAGCTCAGCCTACTTTTGTGTATATTCACAGGTGTTGACTATCTAATAGAATACGGTACATAATATTTAAATAGGGGTACCTGAAAGTATTGGGGCAAGGAGTCAGACTTATATGTTATGGATCTGGGTCTCAAATCCTAATAAACAGATTTATCTGATTACCAAACCCTTCCTTCACCTCTGACAAAGTGCGTGCTTTCACACTTTGTGAATTTGTGGAATGCGAGGACCCCGCCGGGGATCGGAACTCGTTAAACTGTAGGTACCCACTACTTTCCACAATCATGATTCTCCTGCATCATCGTATTATCTTGGTATAATGGACTTTGCCTTAAGGGGAATAGACCATTGTAAAAAAATGGTAATTCTCTCAAATGACTAAAATGTTGGAATTTTGTTAGATGTAGGTTTATATTGTAACGAGTGTTATCGCTCTGGATAATTCATTACGTAAGAAAAATAATTAAGTTAACAATAAATAGATTTATTGTAGGAAAACATAAATGAGATATAAGATTACAATAGTTATACAATATTAATGCTGGTTGACAATCGAATGTGTAATATATAAGTTCAAGAAAACAAGTGTACATATCGTGGATCACGGAATACTTTACGTTAAATACAAGATGTGTTGACATATAGCAAGTCCCAAATTATAGGATTGTCTTGCATCTGCTCGGGTAAATAAGCGTCCAAGGCAGCATGGTCAAAGGCAGTAGGCTGGAAGAGGCTATTCACTATCAAAACAGCTGGGCAAGCGCCAGGCTACTGTCAGTAGGGTTTAAATGGAACAACTGTGAAATAATTAACAATGAAAGTTAACTGTAAATCCTATAAGTTTAGAGTTACTATTATATATATAACTTGAACTAGCTTGCTTGATTGGGACTTAAGAAAGTCCTGAATATACATTGTATAATGAATGATATGAGAAAGGTTTGTTAATTACATTGGTAGATGGCTAGCAAACAGGCGTCAACACCAAATAGTATTATGGCCGGTCCCTTCCCAATAGGTACTGCCAGATCAATCAATAGTACATTTATACAACAACCCATTCCCTGGGGTACAACATTACGTTAGTACACACTAACTTTTAATACTTAGACAATAGGATCCAACGACGGGCTAAAAGTAAAGGCATTATCTGCGCGGATCCCATTATGGAAACTAGCAGAGTTACGGGCTTTACCCACTCCAGCTAATACCACACGCAAAGCGTGCCAGCAAGAATGATTTAACACATTGACCCAACTGGGTTCAAGACAAAGGACAGACAACCTGGTTGTAGCCATACCAATATTAAACAACTGAACACGACGTCCACGGCGTCATGAGAAAACTGACTAGTCATAAGGACTAAAAAGGAAGTACTGTACCTGTGGAAAAAAGTAACTTTTAAGACTAGGTCCTTACTGCCTCTGGAGCTCAAGGATCCTATATTTAAACTATGTCATATGGACATAGGGAAAACTTAGCCACTTGAACTAATATAAGAAGTCTGAAAGACTCGAGAACAAATTAGAGTCACTTTGATCACATCAACTAAGTCAGAATGACACAAAACCAAAATCTAGTCACTTTGACTGAAATAAGAAATCTAGAAAAATAGTCACCTCGACTATAAAAACTAATTCAGAAGGACATGACAAGCATTATAGTCGCCTTTACCATACAAACTAAGTATGAAGGACATGACAAGCATTGGTGTTGCCTCGACTATACAAACTAAGTATGAAGGACATGACATCAAATTCTAGTCTGTTAGACTAGACCCATAAGTCTGATGGAATTATTAATAACACCTTGATACTTAGAAGATCGAAGAAGATTTCCCTCGATGACATAGTGAGACCCATGCTCCAAACTTCATGGCGAGCTGGTACTTATGTAGGTGATAGAGCGGCATTTCTTCTTCGATGATACGATGTGGTGAAGAACAAAAAGTGAATCTGAGCGGCACTCATTATATACGATTTCTCTGTCCAAACAGAAATAAAAGGAATAAGGTGTGAACACAGGCAAATGGGAGAGACGGAAACAAGTTCCTGAGATATTAGCAATGTATTTATACAATTTTGTGAGCTTTAGCTGTGGAGAGATACTACTTATGTTTTAACGCAATAAATATCTAATGCCATAGAGTAATCAAATAAAAGTAAGTCTCTCAAAAAGTGTGTGTTATTATTCCTTTCAACATCTTAAGATAGGCATACAAATGAGAACATTAATTCTTTAAAAATAAATTTATACAATTTAAAACCAAGATACAAAAAATATTTAACTTAAGTATAGTGCAATTTATGCTTGGGTTTGCTAGTGTGTTATTTTGTTTCACATATATTACGAGTTTTGTTTAAATATTTTAATTTTTTAAATATAGAGTGAGAAAGTCTGGTCACAGTTCTGTACCATTTATTTAAGTTCAGTATATTCCTAATTATTTTTTTTTAATTTAAATTACAGGTGCTGTTTGTACTCAATCGATACTTATTGGATTATTATACATTTTTAAAATAAAGGTAATATAATTACAATATTTGATTCCAATGTAACGAGTTACAAGTTGACGTTATATCAAATGGGTCAACACTCACTGACACCCGTGATGAGCTACAACACAAACTCCAACACCATAGCACGAGCTCTGACCTCCACTCTCCAACTGGCACAACTGACTGAGCGGAGCCTTCAACCGACTGTCTGCTTGGGACTCGATCCGCGGCCGGCCGGAAACGATTGAGGTTCCACGCGGCCAGACGAAGCTATCACTTCCGCCGCTAGGACAACCTGGAATATTCTAGGCGCTACCAGACGCATTCTTTGCTGTTATGTTTGTTCTATCGTCTTACCCCCGCCTTCCCTTGCTCCGTCTCTCTGTGGATATAATAGTGTATATATAGTGATCGCGATTTTGAATAGTCGCTTATTATACCACCGACTGAGCTTGGTGAGAACGGCGACTAGGGGCCGTGATTTATTTGATATTCAAAATTGCATTTTCGGCATAATGGGGAACATCTTGTCTATATTATTGTTTGGGACTTATAAATATTTAAACTTAGAATTATGAAATGTTGCGCGCAGGTCAATGCGAATGCGCTTGCATTCTCTCTCTTTGTACGAGGTTTAATTCATTCTAACTGTACTATTTCGTTTTGTTATACATACATAATGTATGTTTAATTTCATGTATATATTTTCTGTCACGCTTTGGCGTACTCGGCGTCTCGGGCTTACCGCCCGTCCTTTCTAGTTTGCGTATTGAGTGTATGTGGGATTATTTAGTTATCTATTTAACTGAGAGCACAGGGCACTTAGGTGTTATAGTTGAGGCCTGGCCTAGCGTCTTACTCTATCTATTGTTTTGGTTCAACGTTATGTTGATTTCTTTAGATCTAAAGGCGCGTAAATGTTTATCTTTTATCGCCTAAATTTATATGTATGCTAATAGCTGCAATGTAATATCGTTGCTTTCACTTAATGCTATAACCGAGGGAACCATAGAAGGAACCATAGATGGCGATTAATATTACTGTTGAACTGACAACCAGAATATAACTATAGGTGAACGCTTTCTAATAAAAGCCATGTTAAAATGTGTATTTTTTACACAATGGGGGAAGACTTGACCCAAGTCCAAAGCTACAATAAATCTTGTAAATCAGTCCGAGAAGTGTATAATGTAAAAAAAAACTTCTTTCATTGGTAGTTCAGTGAGTGAGTTGATTGAAGTGTTCCTTGTTGAATAGATTAATATACTTTGAGGGCCTCAAAGTCTATTATTCATCAAATATTAATCCATATTTTTCAGCATATGAAACAACTGAGTTTTAATTGTTTTCAGATTTCATGTAATATTAATCTTTTTTTTTAATGTTTTTAAGTTATAAATATTGAAACGTAGATTAGGAACATTATAATTGGTAGAATACAATTTCTGAGCTGCATGTGAAGATTTTTTTAGGGTGACAAATGTTTGTTATGTTGTTGGAAAAGCATTTAGCAAAGCAAGTTTTGCATGTGATGTCACGGAAATAAGCCTAATCTGGAATGGAAGTGAATGCGAGAAAAAGACAGTATTTTTTGCAGTTTTTATGGCAAACTTTTTTTTTTTACAAAATAGATAAAATATTGCTGCGGTGCAAACATAGAATTTAATTTTCTTCACATGGTGACCTCCAAATTTATTGACTATCTGACAAGGGTGTCCTGAAACATAATTACAGCTTCTTCTCTTAATTTTAAAAAGTTTCTCATATAATGCTACTATGCTCATGATGGATATTCAGGACCTGTTGATTTCAACATGTGAAGAAAATTAAACTCAATGTTTGTATTGTAGCAATCTTTTATTTATTTTAACCAAAAACATGTTTTGTAATAAAAACTGAAAAAACACTGGCCTTTCTTGCGTCATGCGGCGACGAGTGTTTTTCCTATAATTGGAGATGTGTTGGCCCGTCTTTTAGTCCAGGTAATAGAGGGTTTTACCTAGAAAAGTTCATAGTAGTTATGGAAATAGGCTTACTTTATATTTTTTGGGTCGCTTAGTATGAAGTTTTAACTTCCAAAAATTCCCCCCGCAAACCCCCTATTTTTTTTAAAAAAAAGTTTTTTTTATCTTTTTTGGGGAGGGGAAATACCTAGAAATACGGAAGGTAGACAAAATTTGCAACAAATAAGGTCCTATGAAATTTTGACGTTGGACGAATGGGGTATTAATATGGTGCAATAGGGCTGCATGCGCTGCTACACCACTACGCTTAACCACTCAACGTCGTTTACGCTCTATCCTCCATCTTCCCCCCCACCTTTTACTTAAAAACTCTCACTCCCTGACATAAGAGGATGAAGAGAGGGTAAGTAAAACCCTGAAAACATGACATTTTTTCAGTCAAATTTAAAGGTTGATATTTTGAAATTTACGAATAAAAACCAAGGAAATACATAGGTGCAATAATGTTACAAGGCAGTTGAAACATGATTTAATAGTTCTGAGCCTAGTTTTTTGCCCCTTATTTTCGGGGAAGCTGAAAACTTTTTTCTTTTAAAATTAGAACATACGACAAAAATATATCTGAATTTATGATTGTTACGTTATAGATTTGAAAAAAAAAACTTTACCCTATTAATGAAAAGTTTTTCAACAAAAGAAAAGAAAAATTATTGAAAAATTATGACAACTCTCAGTCTTTTTTTCGTAATAAGCTTAAATTTTTCTTGTCTGCTTGACTGCAGACGAGGGCCAGGGTTCATATATGTCAATTTGATCACTATCAGATCAGTCAAATATTGCTCCGTGGGTTTCACCCAAGTCTGAGACATACGGAAATATTTGTCAGTCAACCTGACAATTAAGTTCATAAGTGACAAATATATAACTTTTTCAAGTCCCGTTTTTAAAGCGTATTGATTAATCGATTGATCGACCAATCAATGAAACAATCGATTTTCATGATTTCGTATTTGCCAAATATTGGCGAAAAAAGGAAAAAAATTAGTGGAATTATGTTCAAAAAATGTTTAGTTTTCGACTAAACCTGGCAACTTTGGTTTATTGAGAGATTAATTTGTTGGTTTGATAGAATAAAGGGAGAGAAAATGGGAGGTAAAAAAAGACCAACTTTGCATTATTTCTTTTTTTTTGGAGGGGGGGGGGGGG
>CABEEJ010000177.1:201087-217827 GCA_901482245.1 Timema douglasi
ACAAGCTGGATCTTCAGGTCTACATAATTTCTCCAAAATGCTCTCATCACCTTGATCAGTCTTCTCAGTCAACAGATCAATTTCCCCTTCTTGTGGATCATCTTTATCCAGACCCTCGATGATATCTTCAGGGATATTCTTGCATGAATTGTTGCACTTGAGCCACATGAGGGAATATTTCAACCCACTTTTCTTGCAGACACGTGCGCTGTGGCAGCTTTTATATGCCTGCAGGAGATAAGCTTTAGAAACTTTGGTGGAGCGGGAGGTTTCAAAGTAATGACATAAGATGGTCCAAAGCAGGGTTTTTTCCAGACCCATTTATATGGTTCCATAACATTTCCTCGCCAAAGTTGAACTTGGTGGTACGCCCTGAATGTGTGTTGCTCAGCAGCAGCAGTAGCTTCAGTTGAGGGCAAAGAGGCAATATTGTGTTCACTGCTGTACGAGGTATTAATATCTAATACCGTTCAAAGTCATGTTTTCATCCTTACAACCATACAAACGAAGTAAAATTTTATTCTGAGCTTTTGCGATAACTTGTTGGTTTGCATTTGGAGTATAGAATAACTGAGCGAGGAGAATAAAAGCTGGGTTCTAGAATAAGACCTTGATAAATTTTGTTTTACCGTGGCTGAAAATCGCAGACAAAGAGTCACAGCCACTGAAAGCGTCTAAAAATATGATATTTTCAGAGGCTGCCTTTTTTTCAATATCAGAAGGCCAGTAAATTTGTTGTGAAACTTTGCTTTTGCCCAGCTCTATGAAGCAAACATTGGTGGATTGAGAAAGGGCAGTCAATAAGATGTAACACTATGGAATCAATCGCCGCGCTTTGGGGCGTCGATTGAAATACTATTGATCAATCGACCCACTTTCGGCATCGATTGTAACACTACGGATTAATTCCCTGATATAATAATGCTGTGATGATGTTTAGGTTGTCTATAGCTACGTGCCTATCATCACTGTACGGAAAAGATACCGTTTACCCAGCTGTCTATAGCTCCGTGGTCGAGCACTAATTAAAACGGTATATTTAATTGAATTAAAGAAAGAGAACTTTTGATGGCTGTTTATTCACACACGGTTTATTTAAATGACATCTGTTAATCACTTGTACAAACTCCAATTAAATGCTTTATCTTAATGCACACTTGTGATATTAATGTAAGTTATTTTATACTGTATTAGACTGTGACTGCCAGTGTGTGGCTCTGATTGACTTGTGCATGGGCGGATATGCCTGGTGTAGATGTTTGGATCCCTGATGCCTGGCTGATACGCACAAACAGTTTATATATGACATACCCCTTGCATCTTTATCCCCTCAACAACAGTGTAAAATCTAACTAATAGAAAGAGTCCTGGCGACAGGTGTTGTGAAGGCTAGCTTCTTATTGGTATAGGGAATTGGCGTCTTCACCAAATATTGAGGAGTTGTTCCTTTTAACAGGAAATAGCGCAGTTGTTCTTTTAACAGGAAATATGGCATAAAAAATATATTTTAAAGGTGTAATCCTTTTCACATTATTTATGAGAAGCGCGTGTTTCTTCATGGATGAATCTTAAAAGGTTACTCTATATATATTACTTTAAAGAAAAATTACCTTCATCCGTGACTTTTTATATAATTTATAGCAATCCAAATCAATATCACTACAAAAACTATTAAATCTCTATCTTCGCTTACAATAATCACCGATTGATGGATTGGTGCCATTTTAATTGCTGTATTGACGATGAGAAAATCTGCGTCCTCGTCAGCTTGTCACACTGACGCACAGCATGGACTTGTGAAGATTAACTGAAGCCGAACCAGACGTAAAAGACAATATTTTTAATGCAATCAGTGAACTTGAAGATTTTGTTTATTGCATCAAGATTATACAATTACAACAAACCAAAATAACTATTTTTATTCAACCTCGTTTCATATAAGTGCAAAAACTGATTTACTTCTTCAATTTTAGTGAGTTAATTTTTCCCAGTTTTTATAGATATTTTGTGTTTAAAATTGTTCTTAATTTTTTCATGTTTGTCTATGTACAGTGTCAGGCAGTCAAACGGCAAGATTACATAAAGGGCTGGCGGGTGTAGTGGTGGGTTGTGAGAACGGGGGACTTGGCCTTTGGCGTCTAGACATCCGGGGTTTAGTAGCTATAGAGCGTTGGTCGAATGATCAGCGTGCGTTTTCCATAAAAACGTATTTCAAAAACGAGGATAGTTTCGTTGGAACTCAACGTGCCTTCCATGCGTATAGTCTTAGCAAGAAGTTCACGAAAATTGGCTGGATGACACAGCGTAGAGCTTGGTCTCGATAATCGAACCGTGAGAAGGAATCTGAATAATCACCTCCACTACCATCCATACAAGATTCAGATAATGCAAGACCTCAAACCTCAAGATCAAATAGCAGAGTACGCTTTTGTTAACAGATGTTAAATATAGTTAAACAAAATGGAGAGAGGATTCACAATATAATGATGAGTGACGAAGCTCACCTTCACCCTAGTGGATTCGTCATTAATCAGAATTTTTGGTACTGGGCTGAAAATAACCCACAAAATCTCCACGAAATACCCCTCCATTCAGAAAAAGTGACGGTTTGGTGCGCAGTATTATTTCGTTGAATAATCGCCCCTTTTATTTTTTATGAACATGGTAACATAGTGACGGTGAACTCCGATCGTTACGCTGAGACGTTGGCAAATTTTTCCCTGCCTGCACTCGATGACTATGACCCATATGAAAACACACGTTTCCAGCAAGATGGCACAACTTGCCATATTATCGGAGTTTCAATGCATTTGCTGAGGCTCACATATCCTGATCATTTCATCAGCAAGTTCGGTGATTTCCCGTGGCCTGCCCGTTCATCAGACTTGACGGCTCCTGACTATTTTCTATGGGGATAACTTAAATCCCAGGTTTTCAAGGAAAACCCGGAAAGGACCAGGGATGATTTGAAGGAGCGAATTCGGCAAGAGGTTAACACCATTCCATTGGAAATGCTACGTAACGTCATGGGCAGCTTCGATCTAAGACTCCGACAATGTGTGCAAAACCAAGGCTGTCATCTTACTGACACCAGCTTCAGAAATTGAAAATTTTCCAGGTACATTAGTAATTTACACTCATGCACATTACATTTATGTCAAAATATTAAAGAAAAAATAATGGTTTCATTTTTTGCAATTTTTTAAAATCTTGCTGTTTGACTGCCTCACCCTGTGTATATTATGAGTGCTTTATACAGCACACATAATATACACACAGCCTAGATACTCATACAAATGTTTTATCTGAATTTTGGATATTTCAATCTTTTTAGATATCCAATGGGTTTCGAACGAAAAAAGTTCCACTGCAATTGTATTTGGCTCAATGCGTGTACTTATTTGCGTCACATGCTAATCCATTCATAGTTATTTCCCACAAGACGCTGCCTTCATATCTTATCTACATTTGTATGGAATATTCCTCCCCAGTTATATTTTTATAATATAAGCCTACTTTTACCTGCTTCGGTGGCCTCATGGCCTACTGCGCTTCTCTCGCAATAAACTACACTTTTGAAGACGGGGAGATTAGAGTTTTATCACGGTCAGGTGTACAAAAGGTTGTTTATCATTAATGGTTTTTCACTCTCCCTCCCTCCTTCACTTTCCTCATCCCTAACAAATTAGTGTAGCAAGTATATAGGCGTATAGCTCGAATGGCTACCAAGACGTGGTGCTAAAAAAATTGTACTTTTATAACAAACTTTATAAAGATATACAGTTTTAAGCTATTGCCTTAAAAATTGAAAAGATGTAGATACCAAACTCTATTTTTTTTTAAATGATCAATTTTTATTGGCCTTAACAGCAATGTTTAGCCCCATAAAAACGTATGTTGTTACATCTTCCCGAAAAAATCTTATTTAATCAATTCGGTAGTTTGCTAGTTAGGCCTATAAACCAACATACATAGGTTCAGAAACTATCCTTCAAATGTTAAAAACTATCACAAGTATTGGTTTTTACATAATTAGGCCTATTCAGTCTCATAATAGCACATAGCATTTATCAATGGCTTTAAAACCTTCCTACATAATATAAACCTTCTCTACATAATATAAGAAAAACCTCATCCAAAACGATTTATTAAATATATAATTATAAGTAAATATACATAGGTAGAGAAATCCTTTATACATAGCGATTAATAATTTTACTGAAATAGCCCTGCCCTAGATTGGGATGTTTTTTAGAACTAACATAACAGTGTTGAAACGAAGCAAGTGAAAGAACTGGTCTAGCTTGCTTGTTGTGATGAGCTAGTAAACATTAGGAAGGAACTCTTACAACCCACAGCAACTTATCGCCATAGTGCTCAGCAATTGTGCTGATTCGCAGTACAAAGGGTTCTGTTTTAGGGCTATTGAGGCTGAAAAAGTAAGATCTACTCAAAGGGGTCACCCTGCCCGTTTTCAGGGCCACGTGGATTAGAATATCGATTCATAGGGTACTTGTGCTAAAGGGCAACCGTCGTACCCAGGGTACCGGGTTCGAATATGTAAGGGGTGTCAGTCAAGCCAGTAAATTATTCCTTACAAAACAGTTCTCTCATGAGCTCCTACGTCAATGTTCTTATATCTTCTTGTAACATATTTTTAACAGAACATTTTTGTAGTAGCTCTTGGTGCTACTAATAAACCCTAAAACCCAAAGCCATCAGTTTAATTTCGAACCCACTTCTATTTTGCCATCGTCCCTACCCTTCCCCGCAAGCTGTCCTGACAGATTAGGTCCGCAGGAAAAGGGGGGTGGGGGGTGATATTACTTTATAATTTGATTATATTCACAATTTTTTGTTTGTTTGTTTCGATAAACATGGGAACTCGGGATATGATAAAATAACAATATGACGACTATAAAAGTTTTTTTTTTATTTTTTAAAATTTAAAATACGATATGAATAAATTTCAAACACATGCTATTTTAGTATAGCATCATTTTAAAAACTAATCTTATTAAAAATTAATTTGACATCAATTTAAAAAGATCGTCAAAATTAGTTGTATGAACATATTATGTAACATATATTTAAAATACAAAATAAAACATAAATAGAATATATGTTTCACAACTAAATGTCTCGTGTTTTTATTCAAATTAAAAAGTTACACTTACTTTGAAATAGCTTTGAGACCTGGTACAGAGCTCATTCGCCCAACAATAAGAACTTAAAACGATATTGAAATAACTTAAAACATCGAAATAAAACTATTACTTACTCTCAGAATTAGTTCTCTAGATTAACTAGCTGAGCTCTTCCAGTAAATTTAAATTAAATTTATCTTTTTGCATATTAAAAATGCTTTGAGTTTTTTTAATCTCAACAAAAATTACAATGATTTCTTGATATTATTAATTTCTTTTATTTATTTATAACCATTCGTGAACTAGGACTTTGTGAATATGAAATACTAAAGTCGTGAGAAGATAGGGCGCAGCAGCCATATGAGCAGCGCCAGAAACAAAATTGTCGTCACTTTGTCCAACCAATACATTCTGAAACATAAGATTATATTTTATCTAAGTTGTGTACGATTGTATGGATGACAGCTTTACAATAAAAATTATTCTTAAACATTCGTTATACCACCAAAAATAATAATTTGAATCTTGTACCGAGGAATCCCTTTTAGTGTGAAGCTAACAATCCGAATTTTTACAGTTTATGTGTTAATCTCTAAATATATTTTAGGAATGGGAAAATTGTGAACCCATCGATATATAGATGTTATAATAAATAATTATCAATAAAGTCAGTATTTATTAATAAGTTGAATACACATTAAATGCGTGTGGCTCAACACATTAGTTGACTACTTTAAGGAATTGAAACATATGTATAACACAGTTTCGTTGGTTACTGTAGGCAGGATATGCAGCACATAAAAGGAGAATCTAGAACCATGTTCAGGGTATTGATTGGAAAACCCAATTAGAAGAAACCATTTGAAAGCCCTAGCTGCAGATGAGAGGATAGCATTATAATTAACCTGAAAGAGAAATTGTGTAATGAGGTGGACTGGATAGAACTAGCTCAAAATAGGGATAGGTGGCAGCTTACTGTTGTGAGTGCGACAATGAAATTTTGGGTCCCTATTGCCATAGAGTAGCTAAGTTACAGAAACCTAATGAATAATAAACATAATTGTTTTCCAAAATGCATCATAGTTCTCTGAGCTATTTCACCATAATTTGTTTATTTTCATTAGTATGTCGCTGCTAGATACGTGCTAGTTTATCTTTTGATTTTTACCTTCGTTATTAAAATGCTAATGTTATTATTATTATATTATTATTAGAACCGCGTCTTACTACCCGTTCGGGTTATACACACTTACGCTAATGTGTAATGGTAGGGTGATTGTGAGATGAAATGGAGGACCTACAGTTTAACGTGGAATCCAAACCACGGTGGAGGCCTGGCATTCCCCCCATTCACAAGATGTCTTGTCAGAGGTGAAGGAAGGGTTTGGTAATCAGATAAATCTTTGCCGGGACCGAGGATTGAACCCCGGCCGCCAGCATAGAAGTCTGACACCTTACCCCTAGACCACCAGGTCACCTACAATGCTAATGGATCCCCTTCATGACAGTTTTGATTTTCGTATTCTCGTCTGGGCAACAACTGGTCGAGAGCAGTTTTGAGTTCGGGAGTGAAACCACACATGTCTGACTCAAAGAGTATATCTGGCCATTAAATAGGAAGCTGATACGTAACATTTTAAAAATTATATGGTGAATATAATTATGTCTCTTGCTTATTACAGGTTCTAATTTTGTTGAAGAGTTGGTCACAGTGCTCAAGTTTATATATTAGTAATAGATTTAACTCAAACAAACTTTTTCATTAACTAACCTGCGCATGTGGATCCGTGCATATGGAAGAGTGGAGGGATCTTCCTTGAGGCAGTATTCCCTGGTGCCAAGTAACATCGTTTTGGTGTAGCTCACCCAATCCAACTCGTTCACGTTCATGTAGAAAATAGATTGATCTTCAAGGGTCATGGAACGTTTCAATGCATGAAGGTTTTCGTTTAGGAACACGAATTTTTTAGTTGTGTAATATTGAAGCATCTGAAGTCCACCTTGGATACGTCGCTGCACTTTGACCATGCTGTAACACATTCTTTCTCTATGAGTTTTGATATAAATCTATTATTAATAAAAGGAAAAAAAGACTTTCCCCATCAATGCCAACAATTCTAAGCATTTCATTTATAATATTACAGGTTAACATCTCTGGCATTGATTGGAAGAAAATTGACTCTTCTCCATGTTTATGTTGTGGACAACTTTGTGTTAAGTGTTTCAAAGTTTGAAGAATAAATAAAAATTCAAAATAATTATATCATAAAATCTAAACAGTCTTGTATTTGGACATTATTTTAACCTTCCAACATAAGTCTTTAACAATCATACCTAATTTTGTTCAAAATATGTTGATAACTGTATGCGATTATCACATGGCAAAAAGACAATGATTATATTTGAAAACAATAAAGAATATTTATACAAGAATCTCATATTGTTAGTAATGTTATTTCGAGTTTTTAAACATATTTTTCTACAATATAAGGATATACCCTGACTTTTTAATCGAAGTATTTATTTATTGTAGAAATGAGATCTGAGAGTGTAAATTTTATTTCAGTAGAACCAGTAAACGTGTGTATGTAGCAGACAGCTTTTCAGATGTCTTTGTTACTTCCAGACACTTAAAACAGGGTTAATAATGTTGAGGCATAACTTTCTCACTATAGCAGTATGTCTTCTATTATGTTGGTCATTATGCATATAATATGTATACTTTATAAGTTTAAACATAGTACATTTACTAATGAGTCATTGCATGTAATCAACTATCAGACCAATCAATCAAATCCGGAACATTAGTTATCGTTAACTTAGGTTTTAATAATCCTCAGGAATATTTTATAATAGCATCGAAATATTGATTTGTGTGTAAATATGTGTAAGTGTTTTTACTTTTAGGAGGAAGATGTTATAATAGCATTTAAATATTGATGTGTGTGTGTAAATATGTGTAAGTGTTTTTACTTTTATTTGTGCTCTACCATTTTCCTAATATTCTATCATTTTATTAAATGAAAGAGTTAAAGAGGAAGCTTAGTTTCACAGCTATACATAGTTATGGAATGTACAATGTATATAATTTGATGAAACATCAGGAAAACGAGGCATAATCTATTTGTTGTTGGGTGACCTGGTGGTCTAGGGGTAAGGTGTCAGACTTCTATGCTGGCGGCCGGGGTTTAATCCCGGTCCCGGCACAGATTTATCTGATTACCAAACCTTTCCTTCACCTCTGACAAGACATCTTATAAATGTGGGGAATTCCAGGCCTCCACCGTGGTTCGGATTCCACGTTAAACTGTAGGTCCTCCATTTCATCTCACAATCACCCTGCCATTACACATTAGCGTAAGTGCGTATAACCCGAACGGGTAGTAAGACGCGATGATAATAATAATAATAATAATAATAATATTTGTTGTTTAGTTTTTTTAACACCGTGTATTACTACACGTTCGGGATATACGCTTATATAATAGTTACGCTAATGAGTTGGCAGTGAGGAAGGTTATATTTATATGAAGTATATCTGCATTTGCATGGCGGGAAAGTGGTAAACCATTTTTGAAAAACCATCCTCAGTACATCCGACCGATATTCGAATCTCAATCTCCCGGTCATTTGCAGTCTAGTATGTTTGCAAGAGTAGACCCTTAGACCATGTGGCCGCCGAGGCGGGTTGTTGGTTAGTTATTTCCAAGAAATTACATGAAAAGACCTAAGCCATATACCTTACCAATATTGTATCAATTATGAATCTAATTATATACTCACAAAGGCTTCTTGCCGAGGACCATGAGCAAGAAGTCGATGAAGTAAGCTGGCAAGAAGTGGAAGAAAAGGACACAAACATCGTGTAACAGCTTGTTACTTTTCATGCTGCCCCCAGGATACCATAAGGGGTACTCAAGAGGGTAGTCATACAACAACTTTCGACCAACTTCAAGAACGTGACCAAATGTGACAGGGTTGTCACCTGATAGAGTCACGTTCACCACCATAGGCGTCTTTGGCCTGTAAAATAAAAAAGCATTTAAATTGTGTACTAAATTAGTATATGCCAAATACACACACTCAAAAAATATATCAAGCTATTCCTGTATTTGACAAATGTCATTCCTACTAATAAGATAAATGCTTGTTTCTATAATAATAAGGAGCACAACGATTTATAACATATTTTGATATTTAATTAGTTAAAATATTGAAATATTAAGGGAAATAATTTAAATAGTTCAAGACTATTTTAATATAATATTTATAATTTTAATTATGAACCAGAGTTTAGCGGCAATTTTGTTCATTGCTATGTATGAAGCAAAATTTGCATACAAATAATCACATTAATTATAGTATTTCAAATAATGGCAAGTGATACATTTCGTATTCCTTATTAGTTAATCACTTCTTTTGTCTGATATTTTTATTATTGTGGCAGTAAAACTCAGGTAAGGAAGGGTGTTTAGAATTTCGAAACTCCTTATCATATCATATTTTACATTATATTCCTTCATACGGTCGTATAAAGAGGACACACTTGGTAAAAAATATATAATATAGATAGACGGGGTCTAACTCCGCCTAACTCAACACACTCTCTTGTATTAATACTTACTTAATCTAAACTATGCAAGACTAAATTTAAATCATTTAACATTTCTTTAATTAAAAATATTTAGCATTATATAGTTAAATATATAGCTTATATTATTATTATTATTATTAGCACCGCGTCTTACTACCCGTTCGGGTTATACGCACTTACGTTTATGTGTAATGGTAGGGTGATTGTGAGATGAAATGGAGGACCTACAGTTTAACGTGGACTCCGAACCACGGTGGAGGCCTGGCATTCCCCACATTCACAAGAGGTTTTGTCATAGGTGAAGGAAGGGTTTGGTAATCAGATAAATCTGTGCCGGGATCGAGGATTGAACCCTGGCCGCCAGCATAGAAGTCTGACACCTTACCCCTAGACTGCCAGATCACCTCTATAGCTTACAAACAGGGCTGCCTTTAGGGGTGTGTGAATGGTGGGGCCGTGCAGGGCCCCACGCTTGCTTAGGTGACAGAGAGGAAAACACAAGTCAGGGTAGGAAATTTTTAATTAATCGCTCTTATAAGTGGGCTCCCTGTATAGGTGATTTAGCTAATATTGTCAGAGATGAAAAAAATAAATAAAAACATAATCATGTGGTTTTATTTATTAAGCGAGTGAAGCGAGTTCTCCATTTTAGCTCAACCAGTTTGCATTTATGTGTCTGTCTCTGGTGGCTATGCCTCACGATGAATTTCTAATGCATTAATTGATTTAATTCAATTTTGGCACAGTTGTTCATTGAACCTTTATACAGCTCAAGTTTGATGCGGGCGAAAATCAAACTAAGGGTTGGGGAGAAATCAAAACACGGCTTTTAGCATTATTGATTATGTGTACTTACCTTTTAGGGCATTTCTTTATGCTTTATACGGCTAAAAATTGATATATAGGTGAAAACTACTGTTATGACATTAAACGAAAATTAAGTTTTCGACTATTTTTTTTTTTTACTTTCTCATCTCAAGAAAATGTATTGTAATAGGGAAAAAAATCGATATCGAGTTTATGAAGAATCCTTACGTTTTATGTAAACCTGAACAAAAAAAAAAGTAGATTTTAATATTCTGCCTGTCTCCATGTCAGTCTGTCTGTATCTCTGTTTATCTGACAGTTTGTCCCTGGCAACGGATTCAAAACAGTTTGATTGATCTTGATTAAGTTTAATATTGAGATTTTCTTGGGTTGGCTATACCTCAAAATGCTTTATTTATTTTTACCTCAGTCCTCAAGGGCAGTTTACTAAGGAGTGATTTTTTTCAATTACAGATTTTTCGATAATGGTTAGCGATTTGATTCACAATGGATATCTTTCAAGTTTTTTAAATAATAAATAATTGGATATATTGGGTTTTCTAAAAAAAAAAATGTATAGTAGAGTACTGAAGATTGATTTAAGTACATTTTGAAGATTTTTTAAAACATCTATGGGCCTTAGTGATTTCATCCAAAATTAGTATAGGTGGACTATTATACAAAATAATAAACAACGTATCTTTATTTTTATAAGATAAATTAATTTAATGGTAGTTTACTTATGATAAATTATAGAAAATATGAAATTTTTCCAAGTTGACCTTAAAGATTTAACTCAAAATGGGTATCTGGGAATATTTTTTCATGCTAAATAAGAGTACGTTTCTATTTTTACAAATTACAAATGATTTTAGGGTAGTTTACAAATAGCTTAATTTTAAAAATTTGAAATTTGTTAACAATATTTGAACAATTTTAGTGAAAGTTTATAAACTATGAGTTTAATTGTGTTGTTTATTGAGATGTATTTGAGTGTGTGTGAGTAAAACCTACTTAAGGGTAATTTACTGTAAACCTATTTTTGAAAATGTTCTTCGAAGCTATAACTTAATACACAAATTTAGAAGGTAAGTGCGATTGTATCGTACCATTTTTTTTGTAGGTGGAGGGAGAGGTGTGCTATTTTTAATAATGAAAACATAGAATAGTTTGTACTTGCTAAATCACTTGTAAATTGAAGTTAAAGATAATAATGCTATTTAATATCACAGTTACAGTAGTTAGTACCGAACACATCCCATACTTCATGATAATCTCTGTACAGTGAATCTTATAAGTTAAAAGGTGACCTGGCGGTCCAGGGGCAAGGTGTCAGACTTCTATGCTGGCGGCCGGGGTTCAATCCTCGGTCCCGGCAAAGATTTATTTGACTACCAAACCCTTCCTTCACCTCTGACAAGACATCTTGTGAATGTGGGGAAAGCCAGGCCACCACCGTTGTTCGGATTCCACGTTAAACTGTAGGTCCTTCATTTCATCTCACAATCACCCTACCATTACACATTAGCGTAAGTGCGATATAACCCGAACGGGTAGTAAGGCGCGGTGCTAATATTAATAATATAAGTTAAAAACCTTTCGAATCAATGAAGATGCACTATATATAATAATATATGTTACGGGTAGTATGTGAAATCTGGATTGTGTCGAGATTATCCGGGAGATGTTAACATTATCCGAGTAATCCGGATAAAATTGACAATAGCCAGCAAGACTTTGATAACATTGAGCAATATTTGTAAATCTAAGCACGTTTCAACACGGATTATATTTGTAGCGAAATTTCAATCTGTGACCTGAAATTTGATCGTACCCGCCTCGGTGGCGTAGTTGGCTAACGCGTTAGTCTCGTGTTGAACCAAACTGCTGAGGACGGGGAGATTGAGGTTCGAATCTCAGTCGGGTGAACTGGGGGTTGTTTTCCCTGAAGGTTTTCCACTCTCCCTCCACGCAAATGCGAGTTCACTCCCACTAAATTCAACCTTCCCAATTCTTGACCCATTAGTGTAATTAGTACTTAAGCGTATAACCCCAAAGGGTATTAAATCGCGGTGCTATAAAAAAAATTGATCGTGGCAATGCATTAAAATTAGAAACTCCTCACATTGATGCTTTCCTTTTCACTAACCTAGCTTAACTTTACTTTACCTAACAAATAACCAAACCTATCACAAAATCACCTAAACTAACCTAACCTAACCTAGTCTAATCTGGCCTAACAACAACCCTAGAATTTGACATTGTCCCAGTGCATGTGGATAATGTCAATATTATTTGGATAAACCTTGAAAAACATTATTCAATCACCTATCACTTAACATTATCTGAATAATATTGGCTGTATTTAAGTTCGGACTTTACCCTTAGCACATATATATATACACACCACGCATGTGAATTGTTGTGTTTCACAACAAATAATAGCCATCACTATTGACTGCCTATTATTTAAAGTTCAAATGTTTCTGAATTTTAACTAAGTAATGTGAATAATGTGCTGCAAAGAACTAATCAACTCTTCTTAGGTAATAGACACCATTTAAATTGATTAAGTAGTTTCTCCAGAAATTTCTTATGTATGTATATATATAGATATATAATAGTAAATGCATCTAATTAATGAGGATTCGTGACCAAATCGAACCCATAAATTAAAAAGTTGGATGAAACATACCTGGTATTTGCTATCTTCCAAGCCATGGCAATGATAGTGTTGACGGTGATATCTACAGGCATGAAGTCTCCGTTATAGTTGGGCTTACAATGCATTGAACGTATTACCCCCTTACCCGCTCCAATCATAATACCAGTGGGCCCATTCAGATTATCTACCCAACCAGGCATGGGCTCTTTCCACGTTCCCGTCACTGTAACAAACATGATTCAGCTTACAACAAAACATTTTAGGAAAAATACATTGGCCAGAATGACAAATGGCATTGCAAGAACAATAATTAGTTTCCCCTCCCCATTGTGATACTTCTTAGAAACAGTTCTCTAACCGTGACGAGTCTATTATTTTTAAATTAAGAATATTGAGCAAATTTAATATGGAACTATCAAACATTAAGAGGTAAGGTTTTCTTCATAGGGAAGAAGAATTAATAAACATAATGTTAGTAACATTTGTTTAATTGCTTGATACTGAAAGCAGTACATATTTAGTAAAAGTTAAAAATCATGCTCAATGGAAAACGTGCAATCAATGAATATGGGGTGAATTACATTGCATTGATATGTGTGTCTAGCGATGAAGATGAGCTTAAGCAATGTAATCATATCATTGGCAAAATATTAGGATGGTATTCTTAGATAGTAATTATATATTTTCCTTTAGCTTACGTGACAACTATTTTTTCTCATAGCAGACCTTATGTAATAATGACAGGGTCCTTCATCCCCTCTTGATTTCAAATCAGATTTGACACTTTCATGAAACGTTGACGGTTTTTAATTAGTGGAGACTTTAGCTAATGACAAGAATATTTTATAGAAGAAACGTTCATATTATGGTTTCTGAACTAAAAATAATATCAATATGGTTTTTGGCTAACATGAAATCAAAATGTAAGCTTGAGTTCTAGAACAGAATTATTGTTTTGTGTTCTCCACGTCTTAAGCCCGTGTATTTACATGAATGAGGTAGGGATTAGGAAGGTATAATTTATAAGTAGTGTAGCCACATTTGCATGGAGGGAGAGTGTAAAACTATTTAGGAAAAACTACCTCAATACACCCTGCCTTGACTGTCATCAGGAAACCAGAAAAGACAATTAGTCCACGTGTCCATCGATGAAATGATGGACTTAAAATTTCTGGATGATTAAACCTTTTGCTAAGCTTCATCCTAATCTACAAGTATAAATAAAAAATATATAAGTTAATAATGATTATATTAATTATCTTTTTAGTAGCACAAACCACTAATCAAGTAATCTGGCTCATAATGAATGTACAGTTCGAAATACATATAGATCAAGGATGCATTCACTCAGATTTACTAAAATAGCTATTTAAAATTTCCTTTCTCTAGGTTTATTAGTTTTATAATTACAACGTTACTATGCAAACAACAAATGTGCGTTTTATTTTTTAGAATTATATCAAAACCCATATTCTTCACACAAATTGTATCTTTGTTAACAAAAAGTTCTACATATGCATAGTTAGAAGATTTTCTTAAAGAATAATTTTTTTCTATATAACTGTGATATATTAAACATGTATCTAATTTCCTCATTTCTAGTCGTTTCACAAAATTGAACAACATTCTCAACCCACTTTAGTGGTCTAAGGCGTCACTCCCGCAATAGTGTAGGTTGCCGAGGACAGAGATATCGGGTTTCGAATTCTGGTCGGGTGTTCTGAGGGTAACATTTCCTAAATTTACTTGTCACAATAGGCATTGAAGCTGGTGTGGACATACAAACTAACTTAAATCTAGAGCAGAAACAACACCCCAAACCATTAATAGACAAAAAAACACCCCAAACCATTAATACATCATTGTCAGAGGGGAAATCCCAACCCCCTTAGTGACACATTTTTAGGCAACACTGGAAATCAAACCAAGTACCCTTATCCCAGTAAGCAGACACGCTACCGACTGAGGTAAGGTGTTTGAAAGATCTCATTAACTCCTGAATCGCCCGAATGTATCGTTGTCATTAATGCAGTGTAATGCCTTGATGTATTAAGGTCATTCTACCATCATAATCTAATTGCATTATTTTAATAAGTGAATAAATATAAGCTATAAATATTGATTCATTGATTTTATATCATTACAGTTCTCGAGTTATAAGTAATCAAACTTACTATTTTATCAATTTTACGTACTAATTTTAAGGTAACATAGTTGTACCAACTGGTTAAACTAATGCATATGCGGACAAAATGATCTACAGCAAACTGGTTAACCCAAAAAGATCAACTTAGAAAATTGATACCTTACTAATTATGATTTAAATCCAAAAAATTGTCGTATAACCCAAAAGGTTAGTAAGACGCGGTGCTTAAGAAATTCCACTAAATTGGTATTTTTCCCCCCTTAGCTTCTCACTCCCCGTTTTAGCTATACGCAGAATAAGAAATGCGAATGACGCATTGGACCATGTGAGCACAAATGTGGGCATTTATTAGTGCTATAAATGTTATTAAAAATAAATATTTCATAGACGCTACTTGTTATTTTCCGTTTTCGATTTTGTTGTCGAACACGTTGTTTGCAATGTATTAACTTGTCAGTCAATTGATCAATCCATCTCGACTTTTGTAAACCAGTAGGTCCTCTCGTGCCAAACAGTTGTATATCTTATCAAATGGTCCTAAACGTGTGGATCACTTTGCCTTCTTATGCATAAGCATGTCAACCAATTAGTCCTAGTCTTGTAGGCCACTTGACCTACGAGGCATTCGAACATTTTTACAGCTTTTCGGCCAGTTTGTAAGATGCGAGTCACGAGCTCTGTTAATTAATATAATAATAGCGAAAATTAATACTATTTTACTACAAATAAAGAATTCTAGAACCTGTTCCGGTGCTAATATGATCTCTAAAGCGTCACTATCATCGTAGACTAGATCGTTAAAGAAAGGGAGATCGGGGTTCGATCTCGG
Source organism: Timema douglasi (assembly GCA_901482245.1). NCBI lineage: Eukaryota > Metazoa > Arthropoda > Insecta > Phasmatodea > Timematidae > Timema > Timema douglasi. The sequence goes on from CABEEJ010000177.1 coordinate 217,276, forward strand.
TCAGGTGTACAGAGGGTAGTTTATAAATTGTTTCCCACTCTCTCTCTCTACGCAAATGCGAGTGCACTTCCTCTAAATTCAGCTTTCATAATCCCTAACTAGCTAGCGAAATTAGTAAATGTGAGTATACCACGAACGGATAGTAAGACTCGGTGCTAAAATAATAATATAAGAACCTTTAAACTGTCACCACTCAAATTATTTCAATAAATTTCCTAGTAATACATAAGATTTTTTCCTTCTAAGAACACATTTTGTAAATATAGGCCTAATAGTATTCGGTACAATAAATATTTTGCGACACGTGTAGTAATTTCTTTATTTTAAATTATTAATATTGTATGAATCTTAGTAGCCAGGATTCAAACTCAAGACCACAACTCCCGGTTGAGCCATGCAGTGATCATTCATGTTCTAAATTACTAAGTAACAGTGAAGTTCCTTAGCAGAAAAAAAGAGGTAGTGGTATGGCAACACTGTAGGGAACAAAGGGCTGGCAATACCAGCTTACTTCCCCACTTCACCTGCCCATCCCCCCTTCACAACCCGCCC
>CABEEJ010000177.1:218057-253206 GCA_901482245.1 Timema douglasi
TCTAGAAGACGCTTGTTGGACGAATCACCCGAAGTCACAAGTAGACGAATATGTTTTTATTTTTTACTAACACCGAGTCTATTCACATGTTTACAATATTTGTGTAAGGATTATGTAAGTATGATTTAAATTTTTTAAAGGAAATATAAAAGCATATGCAAGGTGTCATGGCGGGAAACCGTTTAGGAAAAACTGCCACAAATACACCTGACTTGGACTTGAACCCCGATCTCCCCGTAATCGGCAATGCGAGAATGAGACCATCGATGCGGTTCATAGTGAATTTAATTTTTCAACACCACATTGCAAACCTACTACAACTTATTATTATTATTATTATTATTATTAGCACCGCGTCTTACTACCCATTCGGGTTATACGCACTTACACTAATGTGTAATGAATGGTAGGGTGATTGTGAGATGAAATGAAGGACCTACAGTTTAACGTGGAATCCGAACCACGGTGGAGACCTGACATTCTCCACATTCACAAGATGTCTTGTCAGAGGTGAAGGAAGGGTTTGGTAATCAGATACATCTTTGCCGGGACCGAGGATTGAACCCCGGCCGCCAGCATAGAAGTCTGACACCTTACCCCTAGACCACCAGGTCACCCAACTTTTTGTTGATTGCCCATCCACACTTAGATAGAAGGAAATGAGGTTTTAAAAATATTATCACAGCTACAGTATTCTGTTTAATGTTTTTTTTACTATATCAAAGTGGAATGACTTGCGTGAAGGCTCTAAGATTATAACGGTTGTCAAGTCTCTGTGATTCAACTAATTGGTGGGAAGTCCAGGTAGCGCCAAAGAATAATTGAGTTGGCGAAAGAGGTCGAGTGATTCAGCAGAATGTTAAATGTAGCAACGGTATTTTGGTATCAAGTTCTTGAGTCTGTAAAATACGCGCAACCATTATTGGAAAGTTTTATATAACAATTAATAACTAAACATAATATGTGACCTCCATGTGTATTCCTTGTAGATTACATTCCTAATAGATAAATTGAGTTTTACTATAAACAGTTTTGAATTCCACTGTACTCTTAATTTCAACAGAACTCGCACAAGAGGCTACACAGATTAAGGTGTCTCTCTCATCTATTCAGCGTTTTCGGTGACAAGAAGGTAAGGGTTTGACTTCCAACTTCCTTCGGTGGGGAAGTAAAGCCGTCGGTCCTATGCAGAGTGTGGTATGTAAACGAACCCTGGAACGTATGTGATGTAAATACCTTTTCCGGCAAAATTGGAATGCCCTTTCGCTCTTGCTCATAGAAATTCTTGTGTGCTGATATAATTACTAGGTTCAGAAAGTGCACGTTAAATACTTCAAATAAATAAAATAATCTCTATGCCCTCATTGAGTAATCTATTCATGTTCGTGTCAAAATAGCTAAAACTTTATAATTCAATTCACAAGTAGTTATTGTGAACTATTTGTGAGCCGATATTTTAACTTTTTTTTTTAATATTACAATAAAATGCAATAAGACTATGAATCTCTCTTTCTTTTTCATTATAATATGACCATTTGAATATTAAAGTAGATATTGTATGTATTGAAACTTTATTTAATGTAGCATTCAAATTCTTATGAATAAAGGCTTAATATACGAACATTAAATATCGACTTTGAAGAGACTTGTAATAAGTTATATCCTCTACAAACAATTTTTGAACGACTGACGTAATAATATTCATCTTACACTACTTATGTCTAGTTTCTTTTATATGTGTTTTATTCAAGTACTGGTTAAACTAGATGTGTATAATGTATATCACAGCAAGCTACAATTTGTTATAATTAAAGACAAAAACATTTTTCATTGAATATTACCTTATCTAAACCCTACTTAAAATGATACTAGACACAATCTATTATAAAATGCGTATCATTTGCTCTCCTAAGTAGAGCTCACAATGACTTAGGGAACAAAATTTATATCTTCCATTGAGCTATGTTGTTAGTAAAACTTAAGAATGTGTGTCATTTTTACATTATAAGAGATTACAAATTTAGCTAAATGGATGGGGCCAAAATTAACTGGGTTCGTCAAACAATTGGCACTCCTGATTCTTTATCGGGCGGCAAGGATAGGATCTTGACCAGTTTTTTTTCAGCACCACTTGTTACCCTATTCAGGATATACACTTACCTACAGTACTTATTACGCTAATGTGTTAGGTATAAGAAATATAGGATTTTATGGAAAGTGTACCCTCATTTGCATGACGATTGAGTCAGAAAACCATTTAGGAAAAATCACCCTCATTACATCGAACTGGTATTCGAACCTCAATCTCCCCTTTATCGCAAGTCTAGTCTATTGCGAGTGTAACGGCTTAGAGTCCTAGAACATGCTGTCACCGAAGCAGGTGTCGACAAGTAGAATATATTTTTTTTTTCACAATGTTATTTTCCATAATGTCTAGGGGAATCTTGGTCCAAAATTTAACAGCCATTGTTGATATAAGGGTACACAAAACACCTACAAGTTGTGGAAGTGTGGGGCATGCAGATGAAAGGGCACTTACCAATAGAAGGCCTGGCAATACCCATAGGAATCTTGCTGGCATATTCAGCAACTAACTTCTCACTGAGATTCTTGGAGAAGGCGTATGTGTTAGGCTGCCCCGATACAATCCTACAACAAAATAATAAATAATTTTGATCGCCTCATTGGCATAACATTAATGAAGATTGATTAATACGGGGAGGATATGATTTTAAGTGCCATCTACAAGAATATATAAGATGACTATCGATTTTTATTTTAAACTTGGTAGTTTATTTCTGGAGTTGCGTTGCTTTCAAGACTGCTACAATTGTGAAAAAAATTGCTTATTATTTAAGTCATGAATTTCAAAATAATTATATTTAAAAAAGGGATAAGAAACTCTCAAATAAATAAATTATATTTAATAATCAGCTGAAATTAATATTGATTGCTCTAAAATAAAACTTATAATAATGCATTGGCACATTATATCCATTTTAAATAAAAGTTTGCAACTCGGGAACACTGTTTGATTTCCATTTATATTCGTTTGAATATTTATAAAGAGTGTGAACAAAATATACTTTTATTATTATTATTATTATTTAACATTATCATAGTAGTAAGACCTAAATAAATAAGTTTTTATTTTATAACCTCAAACATTTCAAGTAAAAATATGTTTTATTCCATAATAAACAATGCAAAGGTCCTATTGTAGAGTTAGCTCCCGGACATTCATTATTGATTACAGTATAAGAAGTAAAATGTACAGAAATAGTGGGACGAGACTTGGAAGGAAGTGATAAGGTGTTATTTAGCTAAGTAAAAAACAGGAGGTGAAAGAAAAGGCAAGAAGTTAGAATGATGGATAAAGAAGGAATAATGTTGAAAACGGGAGAGGAAGTAAAGGAACTATGGATGATATATTTTAAACTGGAAAAGAAAAGGGATGAGAGTGAAACAGAGGAGCTGGAAGAAGTAGCAGTAGAGAAGAAAAGAGGTCTCAAATGGAAAGAGGTGGAGGATGCATCAAAGCGGATGAATTCAGGAAAAGCACAGGGTGTGGATGAACTGACTGTGAAAATGATAAGAACTGCAGGTAAAGCAGGTATGCAATGATTATCAGGATGCTTAGAATAATTTGGAAAGAGAACAAGGTACCGGAAGACTGGGAAAAGGGAGTTATAATACCCATTTTCGTGAAAGGAGACAGGAAGAGGTGTATACAGGGAATAACGCTGATGTGCCACTGTACAAAAATATCTGTTAAGATACTGGAGAAAAGAATAAGAAATAAAATTAAAGGAAGGTTAAGGGAGTAATAGTATGGATTTAGTGAAAATAGGTCTAAAATAGACCTTATCTTTTCCAAACAGCAGCTGATGGAAAGAAGGTATGAATTAGGGCATGACTTGGTAATAATATTTATGGATGTGGAGAAGGCATATGATAGCGAGTATATAAATAAAATTTGAAAGGCGATGAAAGAGGCGGAAGTGAAAAGAGGAGTTGTAATAATATTAAAAATCATGTGTGAGGATAACAAGAGTTGTGTTAAGAAGGGTACTGAGAGGACGGAGTAGTTATAAATAATAAATGGATTGAAGCAGGTGAGTGCCTTCTAATCACTACTATTTATAATGGTAATGGAAATGGCCATGAAGAAAGTGGTAGGAAATCTCGAAGAAAAAATAATGAAAGCCATGATATTTGCTAATGAATTGATGGTATGGGGGGTGGGGGAGGAAGATGAAGTAGAGAAATAGCTACAGGAATAAAATTAGGAAGTGAAAGAGTGTGAAATGAAATTTAACATGGCGAGGTGTGAAGTGAAGGTAATGACAGGTAAAAGGATAAGGCCTACTAAAGCTATAATTTTGGATGGAGCTGGAAAGCGTACAGAACATAAGATATTTTGGAAGCGTGATACAGGGGAAAGGTGGAAGTAGAGAGGATCTAGTGAGAAGAAGACATCAGGGAGAGTTATTCTATAGGTGTGTAATATACCTGCTATGGAGAAGAGAGGTTCTCTTGAAGTGTAAGAAAGTGTTGTACATAGTACCCAATGTTACACATGCAACATAAACAGGAACATTGAATGTTAGAGAGACTAGAAAGGTGGAGGCCATGGGAATGAAGTTAGTGAGGAACGTGTTAACTGTCATGAGAAGAGACAAGATTATTAATGAAATTATCCGGGAAAGAGTGGGGGTGCATGGAGTACACGAAATAGTGAAGGATACAAGACTTAGATGGTATGGGCATGTAATGATGATGGAGAAGGAGAGGATACCAAAGAAAATTGTGGAAATGATGTATGTAGCAAAAATACTGCCAGAAAAGCTAATAAAGAGATGAAATGAGTAGATAACATCAACTCTGCAAATGAGAGGAGAAGAATGGAAGGATTTAAAGAAGGAAGGATGGTGGAATGATAAAGAATGATGGAGGCATTTTACTAAAATGACCCGCTCCCAGCCTTAAGAAAACTTGATAATGATGATGAATGCTTATAAATAATTAAAAATACATAATTTAATGTCATAATGTTAAAACGTGTAATTCCTAGAATCTATTTAACCCTTTTAAGTACAGAATAATTAATGTTTGATTCTACAATAAATATTGCCTAAAATATAAGTATTGGTAGTAAATCTATTTATCATATATTGTGTATCTACTATTTTTGGTAAAATATAATTTCTTCATAATTTGAGTCAAATTTTGTTAAAACATGTCATATTTTTGATATATTTCATCCATTATATTTACATGATACTATTGTCATCGAAAACTATCTTTGTTCTACGTCCTCTGGCGGAAGACTTATCCGGCCTACTCTATTACTATACCGGATATTAATGTCTCTTTTCAAAAGGTAGTATAGCACTAGACAGATCGCCCTCTATCAGCAGATTGGAACTAGGTAAGGAGATACAAAGTAGGTCCCTCAATTTTCAATATATGATACATCAGTTGGCGATGTATCACTAAATGTCAGGGATTCAACTTTGGAGGTTAAGTAATACAGCCAAATGGGCGTTGAATTTTTCAGTGGGTGCATCATAGAGGTATCCTGACAAGCATCTGGATAATTCAGGACTTTATTATCAAGAATTTTGGGGGGAATTATATGAAACCGTCACACCGAGTGGTGATACAATAACTCGGCTTTATGCCGTGCCTGGGTTGATCAAGTCCAAAGAATGTGCTTAGCTCTAATATGAGTAAAATAACCAGAAGTATCAAAACCCTAAATTTACTGGATTGATTACCATTCAGCAAGTTCCCCTAACTCAACAAAGGGCTTTACACAATAATCGGAAGTACCTTAATAAGAAAATATCGAGTCAATTACCATACAGCAAGTTTAACTAAACCAGTATGGGGCCTTGCACAATAACTTGAAGCATCTGAATTAGAAAATACCAGATCGATTACCACACAACTATTTGCTCCAACTTTACTTAAAGCAACATGGGGCCTCACACAATAACCGAAATAACATGAATAATAATTTACCGGATCGATTACCATAGTAAAACTTCACCTAAAGCAACATGGGGCCTTGCACAATAACTGGAAATACATGAATAAGAATTTACCAGATAAATTACCATACTGCAGGTTCAATGAACTCAACATGAAGCCTTGCATGAAACTGGAAATACCTGAATCAGAATTCGCCAGTTAAATTATCATAATGCAGGTTCACCTAAAGCAAGATGGATACTTGTCCAGGGTTTATTACCACTCAAGGAAGAAACTACACACACCACATTATTCCATAAGAAAGCTGATCTAATGTCTAAGGTATCTATCTTAGGTTATTCGTGAGGTCCTCGGTAATAAAACCCAATATTATATTGGTGTTTGAACTCACTTTGGCGTTATTTCTTCTAATATATGGTCAGGCATCCAAGCCACCGTGTCTAGGATCTTGTGAGGGTCATGTTTGCCAGGGTAGACTACTTCTTGCACGACCTCCCTGTCGCAATGGCAGTATGCGGTAGACACGTGAACCAGCGCCTGAAACACCAAACAATGACAAGTTCAAAATAAAAATAGCCTACATCACTTTGGAGCCACAATGAAAGACTTGATCTTGTCTGGGCTTACAAACAGTATTGAAGAGCTAAGTGGACTAAGCATGCTTTTTGGATTTTGCTTTAGTGCGTTTTTAAAGCTCTTCGTAGAATTTCTGGATTGTGCTCTAAAACAAACATTGTTATTGGTCTACCCAATTTATCTATAGATATAATAGGCCTTAGGTATTCTTAGGGCTCGGCCAGACTGACAAGCGTGCGAGCGCGTGAGCGACTGGTTGGCCAAACTGGCAAGCGAGCGCGTGATTAGCAGATAACTCTCGATCGTTGTTGACAAGGAGGCAAAGGTTGGAAACTTGGCTCAGCGAACTGAGGGTGGTTTTTGACATGTGATTTATTGTTGTGGTTTTCTCATCCTCTCTCCACGCTAATGGCGATTCTTATTAGTGAAGGCCTATTTTTATTATAATATTTAAATATTTTAACATATCAGTTATATATATATATATACACACAAATATACATACATATAGCTATGGTTTATAATCTTACCAATTAAATTAGGTCGTTAGTATCAAGTGTGCTAAACCTATCAATAGTAATACAAATGTCAAAATGAGAAGTTTTCCTAGCACCCAATGAACCAACATACAATAATCTTGCCTAGGGCCTGTAAACTAGACTGTACCGGGACGAGCGCGCGCACTTGAAAAATAGACCCAGTTCTATCTTTCAAGCTCGCGTGCTCAGTCTCTCCAGTCTGACCACCTCTCATTACAACCAATGTGTTCTATTTTATATTTTAGGGCCAGTTTCATAGTCAAATTTAGTACGCCTCAAGTGCGGCGCTACACTAAATACAAGACGACACCTACCTAGACCAGAATGGAATGGGCCAGTTTCCTATGAGAGAACGGCCCATTCCATTCGAGTTTAGGTAGGTGTCGTCTTGTATTTAGTGTAGCGCCGCACTTGAGGCGTACTAAATTTGACTATGAAACTGGCCCTAAGTCTCTCGCTCGCTCACTCGGTCTGGCCATCCCCTTAATATTATTGGAGGATGGGGGGGGGGGGGCAGGTTTGATTAATCCCCATACTGTCGGAGGTGAAGAAAATTTGCAAATATTAAATACATATAGAAGCTATTTTACAAGTTGACATAAAAAAATCACCCGAATGTGAACACTAATATTTTTTTATTGAATAAAGACTAAATAATGTATTTAGGTATTTTGAAAAATTTGTATATTTATAAATAATAGTTAATTACACTTTTTGTATGCATAAATGCTCACTTAATTTAAGCGATTCTAAATTATCCCTCTGTAAGAACCTTTAATCCGGTTAGTAAATATTAATTTAATGGTTTGAAATATGAATTAGTTCATCATTGGATTCATGCCATGTTCAACTTTATTAGCTTTGCCCGCTCGAATCCCGGCCAGATCAAGCATGGTGCAAAATTGGGTGTGACACGAGAGATTATGAATTACAGTATATATAGCATTTAAGTTAATCCCCCCTGTAAAGTGTTGATTTTATAAATTATTTACTTACTGTTTGAACAATATTAAAATAAAAGTACAAAAATCTCTTTAAAAGGTATCCAATATTCTGTTTAGTAATGGTATTATTGTTTGTAAAGCTCTTAACATAATTATGTTAAGGGTCATCGACACACGTATATATAGACTAGACACACTTATGTATATATATATATATCTGACACACTTATAAATATATTGGACATATATAATTTGTGTATACATATATATATATACATACATATATATATATATATATACATAAATATATATATATATATATATAGCATATATATAAGTGTGTCAATGACCATTTACATAATTATGCTAAGAGCCTTACAAACAATAACCCCATTAATAATCAGAATAGTGATACCCTTTAAAGATATTTTTGTACCTTTATTTTAATATTGTTCAAACAGTAAGTAAATAATTAATAATTTACAAAATCAACACTTTTCAGAGGGGATTGAAGTCCCTTAAACCTCACCCTGGCTACGCTCTTGACTGTTACCAATATAACCGGGTGACCTTAATAAATAATAGTAATAATATGTGTAAAACAATACTATACTTTCTTTATTTTTATCAAATAATAATGTAATATGTAAATCTGATTAGTCTCTCTAAACTCCTTCCTGATACATGGCCTTACCTATTAATCTAAATGACTTTGACATGCGGACTTCTGGGCTGGGGGTCCGGGGTTCAATCCTTGGTCTCGGCACATATTTATCTGATTACCAAACCCTTCCTTCACCTCTGACAAGACATCTTGTGAATGTGGGGAATGCCAGGCCTCCAACCGTGGTTCGGATTCCACGATAAACTGTAGGTCTTCCATTTCATCTCACAATCACCCTACCATTACACATTAGCGTGAGTATAACCAGGACGGGTAGTAAGACGCGGTGCGATTAATAATAATAATACTTTGACATATTTGAGTTAAACTATCAAACACTTTAAAGGTTCAATAAACACATTAACATTGTTGGGGTTTGATGAATTCATCGCAAAAACCCCGTTTGGTCCAACAAGGTTTATTTTTTAACTGTGAACCATTAGTAGCAATACCAAAGTCATTTCCAGCTTCAACAAACAATAATTTGTTCGAAAAGTATTCAAAAGTGTTTGGGGGTCTCAGGAGTATTGTAATGCAGTTGGGTTAGACCCATATTCGTTTAGTGGTAAATTAACTGACGTATATGAATTTATGGTTGTTGTATTTGTTTAAGACAGGCATGTCAAACTTGCCATTTGCGGCCACCGGTGTAGGTTATGCGCTGACTGCCAGCTAAAATCAAAATATATTAAATTATAATTAATTAATATTTAGCACCACGTCTTAATACCCGTTCGGTTTATATACTTTAATTACTAATTACACTAATGAATTAGGAATTGGGAAGGTTTAATTAGAGGAAGTGAACCCGCATTTGCGTGGAGGGAGAGTGGAAAACCATTTAGAAATAACTACCCTCAGTTCACCCGACCGAGATTTGAACCTCGATCTCCCCGTCCTCAGCAGTCGAGCAGCTCAACACGACAAGCGCGTTAGCCAACTACGCCACCGAGGCGGGTATTAAATTATAGAAATAAGCGATGAATTAGGCTCTTGTAGCTGACGTGTGGGCATGAGTATGGGTATATGTGTATGTTCAATATATTTGGGCATTAGGTCCTATAAACCTCATGTAGCACCCCCGGCCGATTACTCAAGTACTTATGCGGTCCTTAGTCGGGGACAGGTTGAATATGCCTAATTTAAGGATTAGTTTTGGATAAATTATCTAATATTTTCGTCTGAAAGGGCGTAATTAACACTATAAAATCGACGTAGTATGTCTATATGGTTTTTATATAGCACTATGTATACGGGGATTATTAGAGCAGAGGTAAGGGAGGGGCAGAGTATAATCATACAATAATTAATAACGAAAATAAATTACTCCTTTTATCAGACCCACATTTTCGTGGAGGGATAGTGGGAAACCATTTTGTAAAAACCACCCTCAATACATCCAACCTATATAAGAACCTCGATCTCCCCGTCATCGGCAGTCTAGTCTACTGCAAGGGTAGCGCCTTAGACCACGTGGCCACCAAGATGGGTCACATCAGTTCATCCTGCTATCTGATTAGTAAATATTTAGGTACTAGAGTTGGGTGTGCATGGTTAAGAGCCCGTATCTACCCCCCGGATAAAAACCTAGCTTAGGTATGTAATAAAGGTTAAGCCAGACGCAACATTTTAATGCAATTGGCTGTATTTTATTTTATTAAACAGTGGGGTGGAGAACAATTAAACGTTTTGACATTTGTTTTTAGATAAATTAAAAATATCTATCATATAGTGAAAAAACTATTTAAATGATTCCAATTTTACTTTTGTAAGTAAGGAATCCTTACGTTTATACATTTTTTGGTTCGAGTGTAATCTTATATTCAATCTCCCGGTTAATCAGTAATGAGATAAACTCTCAAGCGTGTGCTCTCAAGTTAGTTTTTAAGTCAACTACTTATGTAACTTAGTCTAAGTGTATGGAAAAAATCACCTTAAATATTCCTACCACGTACAAATCCAGATTGAAGCTTTTCTTAAATTAATTTCTTTCTTTTTGGACTCATTAAAAAAAGAGAAAATGTGTCTCTACGGAATGCTAGGAGAAAATATCTATCACCACGTATTACTTATTACCTGTTCAGCTTACACGCATATATATATATATATATATATATTGTGATAGTAATTACTCTAATGGATTAGGTATGAAATAATCCACCCGCACTTGCGTGGAAGGATAGTCATAAAGTATTAAGTATTATTATTATTATTATTATTATTATTATTAGCACCGCGTCTTACTACCCGTTCGGATTATACGCACTTACGCTAATGTGTAATGGTAGGGTGATTGTGAGATGAAATGGAGGACCTACAGTTTAACGTGGAATCCGAACCACGGTGGAGGCCTGGCATTCCCCACATTCACAAGATGTCTTGTCAGAGGTGAAGGAAGGGTTTGGTAATCAGATAAATCTGTGCCGGGACCGGGGATTGAACCCGGGCCGCCGGCACAGAAGTCTTGACACCTTACCCCTAGACTGCCAGGTCACCGAAATATTAAGTAGAATCAGTTTCAGTACTGGGATTTGAACCTCGATCACCTCGTCATCAGCAGGCCAGTCTAACGCTAGTGTGACGTCTTAAGCCGTTCGTCCATTGAAGCGGGTAAGGTGAGGAAAGAGTTCCGGCGAAACAAATTGGTTTGCTCCTCGTGACCTGCTGAATAACTGCACGTAACAAGTTGGTTTGCTCCTTAATATGGTAATCAAGTGCTATACACGCCACTATACCTCCGTAAAACGAGACCATCCTACATGTAATTGAAGATAATTGGTATTACATGAGATAAAAAAAAAGTAATTTCTTACAACCAAAGAAACGAATATTGAGATATTATAAATAATGGTATATAATTAATAAGAAACACTCTCTTATAAATTGTGGGTATTTCACTGTTATATTTTGAATACCATGCATGACTTACAAACTATAAGCCCCTTATATATGCAAATTTATTAGCCTTATAAATCCTAAGGGTAGAAAGGGGAGGTATGGGGTTGTGATAGTGGTTGAAACCACACTTCGATCTTTTATAATATAAATATACCTATTCGAATCTTAATTAACTTTTCTTCCAAAGTTGTGTACTAGACTCCTATTTATTTATCCACGCTATCTTTGTGATATATTTGTAAACAGTTTGTCAACTATTACAGTTATTTTTAGTTAGGGCCAATCGAACTATCACTCTCTCCTCACTAAGGATGACATGGTATTTTAATTTTTAAATCATTTGTGGTAACATTGTTTGCAAATATGTGTGGCAGCAGTGAATATGTTGAACCAACATACCGATATTGTTAACCTATACTAAAGGTAAAGAAAGCTGAGGTGTGCACAACCAATAATGCGATTCACAATCCGATTAGTGAGTTTTTATTTTTAATAAATTTTAACAAAATAAGGCAGTTTTAATTAAAAGAAATAAAAATTAGAAACCAAATTTCAGAAATATGCTTGGATTAATAAATATCTAAAATAAAAAAAGGTGGACCTGTAGTAAAATCAAGGACAAATACAACAGAGCAATTATAGGGTTGGGTGACCTGGTGGTCTAGGGGTAAGGTGTCAGACTTCTATGCTGGCGGCCGGGGCTCAATCCTCGGTCCCGGCACAGATTTATCTGATTACCAAACCCTTCCTTCACCTCTGACAAGACATCTTGTGAATGTGGGGAATGCAAGGCCTCCACCGTGGTTCGGATTCCACGTTAAACTGTAGGTCCTTCATTTCATCTCACAATCACCCTACCATTACACATTAGCGTAAGTGCGTATAACCCGAACGGGTAGTAAGACGCGGTGCTAATAATAATAATAATAATAATTATAGGGTTAACATTTTGATTTGGTGTGCACTCTTAAATGCAGTATTATTGGAAACATAATCTACTATAACTAAAGCTATTTATACACTTGGTCTTCTGGTCTAATGTGCTAGACTCGTTTGACACTTGGTAGCCATTGACAAACAGGTCCTGACTAAAATCCCTGCTGGGCGTTATGGAAGTAGTTCTTCAACATATGTTTTCACTGAGGTTTTTCCGCTTTCTCCATGATCAGGTCTAAGCGGCGATATTTACTTTAAGCAACCCAGTCCACCCCTCCTGCCCAAGAGGTGAAGTAACCGTAAAATATTCATGAAAGTATACATTTAAAAATTTAACAAAACCTCTTAAAAAGTTATCTTCTAAAATGTTAACTGTAGATTTTTCAATCATATTCTACATGGACTATTGTTACCCGATAAATAATTTAAAATACATATAACTTGTTCAAATAACATAATGATAAGCTATACACTCTGTACAATACATTGTTAAGATACAATTTTCGTAGATAACAGTGGGCAGAACATGCCGTGTGAATGGGAGATTCTAGAACCTTGTTCAGGGTATTGACTGGTAAACCCAATGGTAGAAGACCATTGGGAAGACCTGGATATAGATGGGAGGATAGCATTAGAATGGACCTGTGAGAGATATGGTGTAGTGAGGTCGACTGGATAGAGCTAGTTTAAGATAGGGATAGGTAGCATACTTTTGTAAGTGCGGCGATGAACTTTCGAGTTCTGACTCTAAAAAGTAAGTAAAACAAAATATGCATTTACACATTGAAACAGAATATATTTTATAGTAATTTAACCATGAATATGCCCTTAAACTGAAAATTCCCTGAATATGCAATTATATGTCAAATATATGAGAAATCAAGGTAATAGCAGATAAAAATATTGTTTGTATTCTGTTCAACATCGAATTGAAATTTTAAATAAAAGTCGCCGTATCTTTAACTTCAAAGTCTTTGTGTTGGGAGTATTTTTTTTTTAAAAACGCTTAAATAACTATTTTACCACAGCACTCACATATTCTAGTATTTCAGTAATAATTGATTAATTTGCAAACACTTGAAATTATATAAATTCGTACTGGTGATCACGCAAACAACGCGTTTGTCTCGTACATTCTAATTTTCTGGTAATTAAGGGGTCAAGGTTTAAATTTCAGTTGGATGCACTGAGATGGTTTTCTCTTATTTGTTTTCCAAAAAAATGTTGTTTCACTTCCACTAAAATCTATCCCTTACCCATTACACCACTTCAGGCTATATGTACATTATATTTACGGGGTAAGGATGAAGAATAACGAATATAGAGGAAATGTATCCTCATTTACGTAGAGGATAATTATTCATGAAAAATTATCCGAGAACACTAGACCTTTATTCAAGCCCTGATCTCCCCATCAATGGAAAACTAGAAAAGACAAGAATGATGTATTTTTCATCAAGCCAAACTCTTTTGATCCCATACGATTTTAACCTGGAGGTAGTTTTTCACGTTGTAGCTTTACCTTTAATTTACCCGTACTTTCTCTAACAAATTCTTCTGCATTTCATCAAAATTCATCTTCTTCCTTTTAAGTCATGTGTAGTTACTGAAATACTTAGTACTAAAGGATAAAAAGCAACCTTGGCCATTTCCTTATACGTTGAGACGTCATTCGATATGTGGGAGTTGGTGACCTGGTGGTCTAGGGGTAAGGTGTCAGACTTCAATGCTGGGGGTCTGAGGTTCAATTCTCGGTCCCGGCAAAAATTTATCTGATTACCAAACCCTTCCTTCACCTCTGACAAGACATCTTGTGAATGTGGGGAATGCCAGGCCTCCACCGTGGTTCGGATTCCACGTTAAACTGTAGGTCCTCCATTTCATCTCACAATCACCCTACCATTACACATTAGCGTAAGTGCGTATNTCCTTCATTTCATCTCACAATCACCCTACCATTGCACATTAGCGTAAGTGCGTATAACCCGAACGGGTAGTAAGACGCGGTGCTAATAGTAATAATAATATTTGGGAGGGGCATTTTTCTCTCACTTCCTCAAAGGCTTTTTTAGAATACTGGTTGAGCCTGAAATGAGTTTTCCATTGTATTTAAAGCAGGTAAAACACGAGTTAGACTCCAATCCTATCACTTGCATTAATTCCATAAAATAATAAATGTTACGATACAGTCATACAAACTTTCTCGTACAGTCTATTATAGATTGAAACAAACTTTTCCCAGATATAGGTTAACTATAAATTATCCTAAAAGAGTTTTATACATCAAAAAAGCATCAAATATTGTTTATCTTGTAAAAACCCCCTGATATGACAATTTTGAACTAAATGGTTCCAGCTATATTTGAACACTGTATAATTTACATAAATCAATCATCAGTAAACAAATCTAAATTTATTCTTTCCCCAAAAAATAAGTATAAACATATATTGAGTTTGTTTAAATTTAAAACACGCCCTAGGAATCAGCTTTAAACCAAACCAATAGTACCGTTTCCGAACATTTTTGAATTTTTGGTATCAATATTCATTGCACTAACCTTAATTTTAAAACTAGAATCAAAATTGTGACCATAATTATTCAAGATATGACCTTATAACATTTAAATATCAAGATTATGGTAGCTTATATTCGTGAAATCTGTTAACCTACAAAATGTTTAGTGTTTGTTTAGCTGTTCAAGAACCTGCCAAACCAGTGGTTAAATCATATAAATTTAACATTTAAATATTATTTATATTAAAAAGAAGATGCTAGCTGGGGCTTACATATTTTAAGATGTTTTAGTTGACATTTATTGACAGCAGGATACGCAATAGTACAAGACCTAACCCAATATTTGAGGATCACAGTGAAATAGTGAAAAACCACATTCTCATGTTTCCGTACAAATCGTCACTTTCTCAAGAAAACCATCGAACGGAATGTATTAAGAATGCAACACAAGAAAACCAAGTATGTTCACATTGTACAAAAAGTTTTGTGTTTCAAGGCAGTACAAACCCGTTACACTGAATTTAGAATGGAATTTGTTTCTCAGAAGCCTACAAAATGAGTGATTTCAAAAGCTAACACTTGCAAATTATGCATAAGAAAACCATGTTTAAATATGCAAATATACAAAGTATATATTATACAATGAGAGTCTGACGTCTTAAATCACGTGAGAAGGAGAAATTAGGGAGAAGTTACAACTTGAAATTCAAAATGAATTTACAGGATTGATATCTATTTTATAATTTGGTTGGTTGTTTCGTATTAATATAAGTAGGTAAAAACGTTCATTTGGCAAATAAATGGTAGTCCACAGTACTGTTTGATTTTATTCTACATAGGCCTACACATATATAGTTCTTCAAACAAACAGACGCCATCTCCCATTTAAAAGGCAGCCTAAATTCCAAAGTAGCAAAGAACATAATAATCGATATATTTATGTTAACATTGTAACTTGTTGGCCAAAAAACTTTAATTAAGTATTTATGAAAATCTGATCGTGTGTAACTTAAGTGCATTTTTACTTTTAAATAATACATCTTTAACCAAATCTAACAAACTAGACCAATTGACCATTGGTACGGATAAATCCAAAACCAAGAATCTTATAAATTTCAACATCAGTACTTTATTAAAACTGAGATTGTGGTATCGAGGTTATTTTATACTCTGTAATATAAGGATAAATTATTGTAATCGTGTAAAGTTTCGACGCTACGATTTTGACGATTCTTAACGTTTAATGTGGTCATACCTTGGGGTATTTTTAAAATTTTGATTCCACCCATAAAATTAAGGGTAGTTACTGATTAACGATTTTTGAAATCAAGATTTTTTCAATATGTATATAATGATTTGTTTTAAAATTGATTTACGGGTAATGTTTGGCATTGCAAACTTGTTTTTGAGTATAAATTCATTTACGGGTAGTTTCCTGATAAATGTTTTTTTGAAAATACTGTCATAGCCGCTGATAAATGTTTGAATGTTTGTTTTGATTTATAAAACTCGAGTGGATGCACAGGCTGAAAAGTGCTGACTTAGCATATATGAAGTAACGAATTAGAGAGGTTGCAGGGGAGTGCTGACAATTCATATCAATAATTTAACTAGTTGGCCAGGAAAGGGGCCATAGCAGGGTATAAACATATTTAATTTTTTTGGCCACAGGGCCGTCACAATGCCAACGATATCGCAGGCAGTTATGCTGCCTGATGTCGTACCAGATCAGACTACATATTTGGGTCATCAGTCGCACTTGTACTTAGAGGGCAACCGTTGAGACCAAGGTCCCGAGATCCGGTTATGTCACGCGCATTGTCAGTCAATGTCATTGGTCAAAGTTTCCACGAGTTAAGCCAGTTCTTACCACGAGCATGGGCGTCCACTATCTTTATTTATTTATATTCCGTCTAAATAAAATATTCTGTATTATCATTTAGTATCTTCTATCAAACTAAAATTCGCAACACAACTTATTATTTCGAACCCACACAACTACCTTGCCTGCAACCCAGCCCCTCCCACAAGATATCCTGACAAATTAAGCCCATGGGGGGTAGGTTGCGGCAATACTATAATTTTCAAAAATGGCTTTAATTTATTCAAAATGTGTATCAAGGAAGTGCTTTATGTGATAGATAAAATGAAAGTTCGGTAATTTAATAAAAAAATCATTTTAGGGTAGTTTAGTGATGACTGATCTTTTAAAATCTTGTCAAGAAAATAATTTATGTACGATTGTGACTTATAATTTATTTTTCAATATAGGGCTATACATATATTACAGGCCTAAAGACTTGACTCGCGTAATAATTGAATTGTGCTGTTAATAAGAAATCAGCGTATATTCTGAATGAGTAATAGGATGCACCTGCAACTAATATAAAATAATTATATTTATAAAGATACCTTGAAATATATCATCTAAGTCTTTGATGTAATAACATTTTAGCGAGAATAATCTTTTATTGTGAAGTGCATTCTTGGTATTGTCTTTAAATATGTTGTTTTTTAAGTTTTTATATGGTAGGCCTATTGTACTTTTAAGAAACACTTTAGCAAACACTTCTGCGTATTACAATATCTTTATTTTGTTTATAAATAATAAACAATCTTAAGTAAATAAATGACCAGTTAATTTATCTCAAGATAAAGCATAATATTAAATTACTCAATAAGATAGAGTATTTTATGGTAAATTTTAAAAGGACCCAGTGTAAACTGTTATTTTTATATCCAAAAATGGTTTTTATATACATATATAGGTATATGACTTATCTCTGTTGTTCTTAACTAGCCTAACCATACAAGGACTTTTTCTATTGTACCCTCTCTGAATGAACTGGTTTTCCACTCTTTCTCCCTCTGTCTGTGTTTCTCCACGCAAATGTGGGTATATTTATCCTAAATTCAACCTTCCTTATCTCAATACTACTAACGCAATTAATGTGTTGTACAGTGTTCACGCATATAAACTTAATCGGTAGTGAAACGCAGTGGATAAAAAAATTGGTTCCACTCAATACAGTACTTGCGAGCTGCTAATCGGCCTCGCGTGGGATTTGTATAATATTGATGTTTAGATAACCATTATTATTATCATTATTATTTTGGTTAAAAGATTTATGAAAGCAAGGATTATTAGCGATTGGAAAATCTGAACACATTATATTATTCTTGTTTAAAATATATCTTTATTATTAGGGTTTTTGGGTACTTACGTTAAGGAAAACTACTGTACAACGTATTATAGGCCTAATTGATATGAAATTGCCAGGGGAACAAGTTTTTATCTAATGATTTTTAATAAAAGAGATATTTACAAATATATCTTGCTTAAAGAAACCTATTTAAAACCATTCGTATTATCTAGAAGATATACTTTTGTTTATTAAAGATAAAGTCAAAGAATATTCTCTGATGGTTTATCTTAATCTATGGCCTTAAATAAAGAATGGCTTATATGCACCTAATCCGCAAATGATAAAAAGATCTAAAGCCACAATTGAAAAAAGGTTTAACATAAATATCTAGAAACATTAATTATTATTTTAAAGTTCTCTAAATAGGTATTTTTCAATTTTTTTAAATTTCAAGTGCTATGGGGACGTCATAAAAGTATGGTCTAAACAAGAAAAGAAATATATTAAATTCAGTGAAATTTTTTTTATAGAATATAATTTTATTTTGCTTATTAAATAAGAATCGGTTGGTTTCAAAAAGTATGATCATTAAAATAAAAAACTCCCCCTATGGTGTAGTTTTAAATTGTCCTTCGACGAAAATAATTGTTTATAGTTCGTTGACCCGCTTACATTCTTGTATTTTCCAAGTCTATAATAATCCATAACAGCATTAACCTTGTGATTGTGTAAACCGTTTCAATTAAAGAACGATTGCATTTTAGAGTCAAGGTTGTTTAGAAGTTTTATATATATATATAAAGATGATTATACGCAAAATAATCAACACACTACTTTTTTTATAGCAGCTTTCTTAATAAAAAAAATCTTTATGACTAGAACTAAAAATAACGGTTGATAAATAACAAATATAATGCTGATATTTTCTACAAGAAATTACGTTTAGGAGAGATGTTTGCTCATGTACTACTTAAGACTTCAGAGTTATGACATGGACTGGGATAATCAGTAATTGCTGCTGTGACTAGTTAGTTTCTATTTGTTAACATGCTAAATATAAGGAGAATATGTACGAGGTGGGTCAGTATAACAAACTGTAATGGCATTGACCTCGAGGGAAAAATGAAACCACGACTTGAGAGAACCACCTTCTTTTCAACCGGTTTGAATTGAATCCCGTTCTTCAGATTAGTTGTCGGAAACACTAACCATGCGATCAAGACTGCCTTGAGGCCTTAGATTTTTTATAGAGACTTATCGAGCAAAAACATTATGAAGACGATATTTGACACCTAAAAGAATTGGTATCCCCCATTAAGATGGAAAGATATTTTTATTTTAGCACCACGTCTTACTACTTGTTCAGGTTATACGCCTATGTACTAATTACACTATTGAGTTAAGGATTAGGAAGGCTTAATTTATAAGAAATGTACCCACATTTTCGGGGAGGGTGAGTGAAAAACCATTTAGGAAAACCACCCTCAGTGCACCCGACCAGTATCGAACAGTGATTTCCCCATATTCGGCAGTCTAGTCAAACATGAGATTAGCGCGTTAGACCACGTTGCCACCGAAATGGGTGAAATATATTTGATATACAATTTGAGGACAGGCAATGCCAGGCCTCCACCGTGGTTCGGATTCCACGTTAAACTGTAGGTACTTCATTTCATCTCACAATCACCCTACCATTACACATTAAGCGTAAGTGCGTATAACCCGAACGGGTAGTAAGACGCGATGCTAATAATAATAATAAAAATACTACAAGCTTAACTAAATTTTGTTTTAAAATATGATATTAAACTAAGCCAACCTAACTTAGTCTAGTCTTCCATTCTAAGAAGATTAAACGTTAGATTAATTCAAAGACCAAACCTGTTCTTCTCTTGTCCATTTTACGGACAGGAAAAAAAATCCGTCCAGTTTATAAAATGGCTTACGATTGGATTGGACCAGTTCATGAAACAGCCGGTTCATGAACTGTGCAATCTTTTTGTCCAGTTCATAAAATGGTCAAGAGGACAGGGCGTTTCGCGCTGTGGTTAGAAATTGGCCCAATTCATGATCCAGTTCATGAACTGGGCAAATTCACGAATGGGGTGTAACATTTGCACCAACTATTTTAGCTTGTGTAAAACAAAAATGGCCAGATAAATAAATCTCATCTCAGTGTCATGAATAAAGTAAAAGGTTTGGTTGGTTACCAAATAAAAATGTTAAATCCACCGTGGAACTACATTATGCAATAGTTATAAAATAAAACATTTATAATTTTACTTTTGGATACTGTAATATGGCCAGTTAACGAGATATAAATAATTACCCAACCTATCCTCTTACATATTTGTACAAGAGGGGCTAGAGAGTTTTGGTAATCCTCCTCACAATATTCCAACTCAAAAAGTGTTTAATGTCTTCTAATGAAATATCCGCTTTTTAAACGTCTACATACTAACTCACTCAGGGGTCTCAAGTTTGCGTGTGAAATCTCTCAATTTTCAAATGTCTACACACTATTTCACTCGGGGTCTCAAATTTGAGTATGAAATCTCCCAATCTTCAAATATATACATATAACTCGTTCAGGGGTCTCAAGCTTGTATATGAAATCTCCAAATTTTTAAATGTCTAGATAATAACTCACTCAGGGGTCTCAATTTTGAGTATGAAATCTCCAAATTTTCAAACGTTTACGTATCAATTCAACCAGGTGTCTCAACTCAAGTCTGCGTACGAAATCTCTCAATTTTCAAACGTCTGCGTACCAGCTCACGTAGGAGTCTAAAGTCTGCCTAATTTTTTTTTTATTTTGAAATTTGTTCATATTAAATCTCCTAAGTAATCCAAGCGTTTAATTCAAATCTATAATTATGACTTGTCTACATACCCGAACTCCACTACCCTCTCCGGTGGGTATGCGGACTAAATGTCAGGCATATCTGGTCTCTTTTTCTACAGATGTTCGCGTTCTGGCCGGGTTTACTGGTGGTATTTATTCCTAAGTTGTTTCCCACTTTCCCTTTATGCAAAATCGTGTAAAACTCTTCTAAATTCCACTTGAATTATCCTTACTCTATTAGTATGAATTTTCATATATACCAGATAGGAAGTGGGACGTTATGAATTCATGTATTGTACATACTATTGTTTATTAATTTGATAATACAGTTTTTTTTGTATATATGATATACAATAATTAGTGTGTTTTAATTATTTATATATATATATATATTTACGTTATTTAGTTTTGCTTTCCTCATTCATTTTATATTGTCCATAAAGGTAGAGTATAATTATATGAAGAGCGAGATGGCCAATATTGTATTACTATTATTTATATATAGCTATTATAAATAAGTTTTAACTATAATATTAATTAGAACGTAAGTATAAAATTAATAATTATGTTTTATTAACAAGGGGTTAAGTGTAAGAAAAAAGTGCTGGCCTTTCTCTCCTAAATAACTATATCACTAGACAGGCACATTCATGAATGTATTGTAAACACATCCATTAATTGTATATTATAATAAGTATGTTTAAATACTTAATGAGTTTGGGGGTTAAGCCTATGTTCCTGATATTAATAATAAATATGATAGTATTAATACCATCCTTCTTAAGGTGGGGGGGAAGGGGACGTGAGAAAAGGCCAGCTTTTTGCAGTTCACATAGTAAAAACCTTTTTTTGCAAACAAAAAAAATGCTTCATTACAGATATGGTGACATCATCAATAATTGATGAATATCTGTCTGAGCATAGCAAAATTAGATGACAAATAAATGAAGAGAAAAGGTTGTCATTAAATTCCAGGACAGCTTTGACAAATATTCAATAAATGTTGATGTGACCGTATGAAAAAAGTAAACTCTATGTTTTTTACTGAAGTAATATTTTATTTTTTTGACCAAAAAAACTGTTTTGATATAAAAGCTTCAAAAAACACTGACCTTTTATCGCGTTCCTACATCCCCAAATCAAGGGAACATGTACTTAGATTTTGTTGTTGTTGAGAAAACCAACTTTTTTTCTAAACAAAACTTATTCTATTTGTGTTTTGATTTCAAAGAGTATTTTTATTATTATTTTACTTTTTTATTTCATTTAAAATCTGTTTTAACTGATGAAATTATACGTATCAAACTTTTCAAACCTATTAACTGTGTCTGATTTTCTTATATTTGACTTAATAACCTGCTATATATATACACACACGTGTAAATATTTAAATACGATCACCTGAAAACTTTCAAGAATATTAAATATTTATTACTACACATAAAGCTACGGCTTCTTCGTTATCAGACATGTTCTAACTGTAGTGCACCTTCGGAAATAGTGAACTGAACTGACATCACTACTTGGTTTTGGTGACCTGGCGGTCTAGGGGTAAGGTGTCAGACTTCTATGCTGGTGGCCGGGGTTCAATCCTTGGTCCCGGCACAGATTTATCTGATTACTAAACCTTTCCTTCACCTCTGACAAGACATCTTGTGAATGTGGGGAATGCCAGGTCTCCACCGTCGTTCGGATTCCACGTTAAACTGTAGGTCCTTCATTTCATCTCACAATCACCCTACCATTACAAATTAGCGTAAGTGCGTATAACCCGAATGGGTAGTAAGACGCGGTGCTAATAATAAAATACTTGGTTTGTTCGTGACATGCTCGTTACACGCGGATACTCGCTGCGAGTTATGTAGCATTACAAGTTCGGCTTGCCTAATCTATACACGCATATCCTTAACACCTCTAAATCTCTTCATATTACTTTTGTTTTAACCCGCTTCGTTGGCTGCATGATCTAAGGCGCTACTCTTGCAATATACAAGACTGCCGACAAGGGTGGTTTTTCCTAAATGAAGGGTACAGGGGAAATAGGTAGGATCCATTTTAGCTCAAATTTCGTTAGTGCTGCCATCTGTTAGACAATCATGAGACCTTTCTAATACACTAATATTATGGTTTAAAGATGTAACTCTTATAGTTTAATTATTTAAAAACCCGCCTCGGTGGCTTAGTTGGCTAACACGCTTGTCGTGTTGAACTCGACTGCCGAGGACGGGGAGATCGAGATTCGAATCTCGGTCGGGTGAACTGGGGGTGGTTTTTCCTATATGGTTTTCCACTCCACCTCCACGCAAATGCGGGTTCACTTCCTCTAATTCAACCTTCCCAATTCCTAATCCATTAGAGTAATTAGTACTAGAAAGCGTATAACCCGAACGGGTAGTAAGACGCGGTGCTAAATATTATTATTATTAATAATTATTTAAAAATAAATTTCTGTTGTGGTCTCTATGAGATTTGAGATATAAGAGTTGCTGTACTGGAAAATGTGTGTAGGATTATTTTCCCCGTTTATCTTTCAGATTGTTTCCCACTCTCTCTCTCTCCAAAGGAATGCGGGTGTACTTTCTCTTAATTCAATTTTCCTCATCCCTAACCCATTATTTTAATTAGTACATAGGTGTATAACCCAGATGGGTAGTAAGATACGGTGCTAAAAAAACCTTTATTTTTAAACTTCGTCTTTACAACCGATTTGAGTTACACTCTTTTACATTTACGTACTAATTATGCTAATATGTTAGGAATGAGGAAGGTTTGATTTAGAGGCGCCTTACCCGTATTTGCGCGAAGAGAGAGTAGGGAATCATTTAGGAAATATCCACTAACAGTAAACCCAATCGGGGTTCAAACAACATTCTCGCCATCATTGTCGGTCCAGTCTTTAGCAGGAGTGACGCCTTCAAGTTCTAGACCATTTTACCACCAAAACGGGTTTCATATTATTATTATTATTATTATTATTATTATTATTAGCACCGCGTCTTACTACCCGTTCGGCTTATACGCACTTACGCTAATGAGTAATGGTAGGGAGATTGTGAGATGAAATGGAGGACCTACAGTTTAACGTGGAATCCGAACGACGGTGGAGACCTGGCATTCCTCACATTCACAAGATGTCTTGTCAGAGGTGAAGGAAGGGTTTGGTAAACAGATAAATCTGTGCCGGTACCGAGGATTGAACCCCGGCCGCCAGCACAGAAGTCTGACACCTTACCCTTAGACCGCGAGGACACCCTTCATATTACTAAAAATGTACGGAGTTTTCTTGATATGAAAAAAAGGTACTACACCAAAAATATACCTTTATAAACATATATAAGTATATACATATTTGTTGGCTGTTATTCAATAGACTTTTCCTAGTGTCCTTCAGATGGAATTACTTAATTTAGTAATATGATCTACCTAAATGGCATTAACTACATTTTGTCGGAGTTGAGAATTTACAGTAATATTACTTTATAATTCTTGTGAGCTAATTTTTAAAAATCATGTTGTTTTTTTCTTTTAAAAGTTACACGAAGTTTCAAACAGTATATTACCTAGGATTAGCACTTATATTATATAATTTGTAAATAAAAAATACTAAAATATTACTACTTTTTAAATATTCTGATGATTTAATACGGTTTTTAACTGTTTTATTTTACTTTACTCTGGGAGAAAATTATTACCAAGTGTATAGAAACCGTATTTTCATCGAAAAGTTTGTTTTCTGTTGGGCACCACGTCTTACTACCCATCCGCATGCTTACATTAGTGCGATAAGGACGAGAACGGTCAAATTTAGGAGGAAATGTGTTCACAATTGCGTGGAAGTATTATGGAAACTAATGAAACAAATAGCCGAAACTATTATTAATGCATTTAAGTGGCGATATTCACTCTTAGATATCATATTCTGAAAATTGAAAAATGACACCTGGACACGGGAATCTAACCCGGGACTTTCGGCTTAGTACGCCAATGCTCTTACCACTGAGCTATCCAGGATTCGTCCCGTGCCCATGGTCATTCTTCACTCATAGTTTAAGGCAGAGTCTAAGATGGACGTGCGGAAGTCGTCAGCTTATAAACATGTGATTATATGAGATCACAGCCATCAGACCACGCAGCCATTAGCGACTCGGTAGTTGGCAATTTAGCAGCCATTCGACAATTATATATATATAATTGTACAGGATCTTGCATATATTAATGAAACAAATAGCCGAAACTATTGTTAATGCATTTTAGTGGGGATATTCCCTCTTAGATATCATATTCTGTCCAGGTGTCATTTTTCAATTTTCAGAATATTATTATGGAAACTATAAAGTAAAAGCCACCTCTCTAAACCTTGCCAGAATTCGAATACGTAAATCCCCACCACCGGCAAACACACAAGAAATAAATTTATGATTTTTTTTTCCTAGAATACGTCTTACTTGTTCAGGTTGTACGCCTATGTACTAATTACGCTGATGGTTTTAAGGATTAGTAAGATTATATTTAGATGAAGTGTACCCACATTTGCGTGGAGGGAGAAAGGCTAGCTGATAACAACAACATGAGATGGCTTTCAAGTGCCATCATAGCTTACCGAGTGTTTGGTATTTGTAAACAAGAAGATTGCTTAGCTAATGGACACAGTGGGCGGGGAGTGACAAAACTGCGGCGTAAGTGAAGACTCCTGTACCGTGTTTTGTAAGGTTGGCATCATGTTGAACGATTTCTCACCATGACGCTATTTAAATTTAACATCATATTCAAAGTGAGCACCGCCCACCTTTCTTTCACTAGAGTAAATTTATTGATGAACTGCCCTTGATTATCATGAAGTTTATAATCATTATATCCTAATAATAGATAGGCCTAAGACTATGATATTTAATTGTTAGATTTAATAGATATAAATGATCAAAATAAAGAATTGTCCTTGCTTAAATAGTAAAATAACGTGCCTGGCAAAGTATACAATAAATAATATGATATAATTACAATGGTTGCAGTATAGAAGTGAATGGTATGAGCTTACTATGTGTTTAGATTTGAGGAATATGAATTTAATGAATATATAATTTAATAAATAAGATTATTAACAATATATTATTATTGCTATTATTATTGGGACCGCACCCGCCTCGGTAGCGTAGTTGGCTAACGCGCTAGTCGTGTTGAACTCGACTGTTGAGGACGGGGAGATCGAGGTTCGAATCTCGGTCGGGTGAACTGGGGCTGGTTTTTCCTAAATGGTTTTCCACTCTCCCTCCACGCAAATGCGGGCTCACTTCCTCTAATTAAGCCTTCCTAATTCCTAATCTATTAGCGTAATTAGTACTTAAAGCGTATAAACCGAACGGGTAGTAAGACGCGGTGCTAATATTATTATTATTATTATTATTATTATTAATAGAACCGCGTTTTACTACCCTTTCGGATTATACGCATATTAACAATATAAATTTAATAAATAACGAATGACTATAGTACCTGGAAGTATACACAATAAAATGACAAAAAACACATTAAGATTTATAAAAAAAAGAAGTGTGAATAAAACAAAAATTGTATTGATAAAAATGTATAAATTAAATACTTAAAATGTTTATAGCATGTAAAAATTAAAATATAATTGTATATGCTCCTGTAGTGAACTAAATGAACCCATAAAATGTGTCATATTAACAATTAAATATAATATGTTTAGAAAATTAATAGCAAATTTAAGTATATAATATAATTACAAGATAATATGTTAAATAGGAGAATGTTATTTTAAAAAAACGTGAAAATAGGATAATTAATTAAAATTTTGTTTAAACCAGTAGTGGTTATAGAAAGCATTATTTAAATAAAATATTTCAAGTTGATTATATAAATTTGAAGAGTTTAGCTATAAATCCGGGGTCTTGTCTTAATTGAAGAGTCCCTTGCTCTTTTAATTTCTAGTGGATAGAAGTCCTCCCGAAGTTTAATTTATCAACAAGTTTCGACATTTTAAATGTCATCTTCAAGAAAGTAGTATAAATATATAAAAATATGAAAGTATAGAAGACATTATAAAATGATAATATAATAAATTTAAATTCGATGAGAAATATACGGACTGACAAATTTGGTATTTAATATCTAAAGTTAACAAAAGGAATGAAGTGAATTGAAAATATGTAGTAAACTTAGGTTATAATATATGTGATATGGGTTAGAGAAGTTAAACTGTATATATATGAAAGTCAGTTTTGCAAAGAAGAAACAACTAAAATATCTGATAACGTTCTATGTATAAACTACGTGTATATATATATTAGGGATGAGTAAGGTTGAATTAAGGGGAAGAATACGCTCATTTGAGTGGAAAACAATTAAGAAAAATACATCCTCAGTACATCCTACCAGGATTCGAACCCTTATCTCCCTGTCATCGACAGTCCAATCTATTGCGGGAGCGACACATTCTTGGATAATTTTTACTTTCTCACTATCTTATAGGTAGAGAAATTATTGTGATCGTCAAAAAAATTGAACTCAAGATTTTGATTAATGTTGACGTTGCATGACCCACTGAAACAGATGAAGGGGTCTGTCTGTCTGTCTGTCCGCTCTAACAATTTTGTTAAATTTCNGTGGTTTTTGACTTTCCATCTATCTGTCTGTCTATCTGTACCTCCAACTAGAGCCTAAACAGTTCTACCGATCGGGCTTAGTTCTAGTGGTATCTAGGGTTTTCATAGGGTTACCCCAAAGGATTTTGGAATTGGATATCTTAACCCTAAAATTAAGGGTAGTTTACTGAAGGGCAAAAAGAGAAAAAGTCGATTTTCTTAAAATCGGCTCAAATTATTTTGATTAAATTTCATTTCTACCTCTTTATAAATATTCCAAAAAAAAAATGGCTTCCCTCAATATTTCAGCAAAATGACTTTAAGGGCTCCGGTCTGATGTGTAAATTATCATTTTTTTTATCATATCTCCGAACCTATTTGAGATATGAAATTACTTATCATTAAAATATGTAGATCTATTTATAATACAAATATATTACTCTAATAATATTTTTATAAAACCAATAACTTTCAAGCTATACGCAAATATTTATATCTTTTAACTTTTCGAACACAAAAGGGAAAGTATTGCGACCGTAAAAAAATCCATCCTGAAATTTTGATGGATGTCAACGTCTCATGACCCCCCAAGCCCTAAAAAGTTGTCTTTGCAATGACGTATGTCTGTGTGTCTGTTTAAAGAGTAGTTTAAGAAAGGGTGAAAAGAGAAAAAATGGATTATCTCAAAATCAACTCTAACGATTTTGATTAAAATTCTTATATAGATATTGATTAAGATTATAAATAAACTGGTTACTTTCATTTTCCCATGAAAATTAATTTTAGGGTACTTTGCAGAAGCATAATCTTCCGCATCTCCGCAACTATTTGAGATACTAAATAACTTATCATTGCAAAATTGTAGTACTATTAAAAATAGAAAACTTTTTTACTAACCATATTTTTATAAATCCAACAGTTTCTGAGATATTGTCAAATATATTAATACAATTTTGAGAGCTTTAGTTGTAAAGAGATACTAAAGTTTAAACGCAATAATTCTCCAATGCCGTAAAGTAATTAAATATAAGTAAGTCTCTAAAAGTTTATGTTGTTTTTCCTTAAACCTCTTGGAAGAAATGTTTGTACAACAATGCTCTATATCCATTTTAGACTCAATAGTCAATATTAACATTTTATAATTGTCAAAATTTATAAATGAGGAATTTAATAGTAATGCGATGGCATGAAGATTTGCAACATCTAATAAAATGTCGAAAATTTTAACAGAAAGTTGAAATTTTAATACGAAGTGTTGACCCTTGTGGACCCAACATTGATATTTTTTCTCGGTCCAAACATACAAATGAGGACATTAATTTTTTTTAAACAAAATTATAAAATTTAAAACCGGGACTAAAAAAAAAAAGTTTTACACAAGTATAGTGCAATTTATGCTTGGGTTTGCTAGTGTATATTATTTCGTTTCACATATATTACGAGTTTTGAGTAGATATCTCCATTTTAAAACAATGGAGCTAGAAAGTCCGTGCGGAGTACCATACTATTTATTTTCTCAGTTAAATGTTCAAGTCAAAAGTACGACAGTATATTTTAGGTTAGAGTTATCGTAAACTGCACTCCTTCTTTTAATGCATAACTAATAATAACTCATCTAGGTGGTTTCATGATTTAAGGTGCTACTCTCGCAATGGACTAGACTACCAATGACGGCGGGAACGTGGTTCAATCCCGGCCAGGTGTACTGAGGGTGGTTTTTCATAAATGGTTTCTCCCTTTCTCTCTCTCGCTCCACGCTAGTGCGGGTACACTTCCACTAAAATGCAACCATCCTCATCCCTAACCCACTAATATAATTAGTAGATAAGCGTATAGCCCGAATGATTAGTAGAACGTGGTGCTTTGAAAAAACTAATAATAGCACAATAATGGCTAATATGTATTTGCAAAGTAATAATAAAGGCACTTGCCTTTATAGAAAGACTAGCTTCGTTATATATTTCTAAATGAGCATTTTCATGAATAAATATATCAATGTTGATCTATTATTATGAAGCTTCAAGCTTTGAAACTAATTTCCACCAATCCAGATGAAACACAGCACCTACGTTCTACATAACCCCACTCCGCTTTCTTTTATTTTCACTTATCTTGAAGTTGCAAAAGCAAAATCCTACAACTGCTAAACCAGTTAAGTAAACAATGTGGATAGCATCGAATGGCGAAACGTTTCAACACCCTGAAATACTTTGAAGTAGTGAATCACATTTACGAAGGTCAATTGTAAAGGGAAAGTCCCTACATTTCTAATATTGGATTGCTCCAACCTGTACATTATTTTTTTATTTAGGAAATATGTTGTCACATACGATTGCCTGGCACGCTGACTAAAATATCAGGTTCATCTAGTCTTATTTGTTAGGGGCAGGTTCATTTTAGCACCGCGTTCCGCTGCCCATCCGGGCTATACGCATATGTAGGTACTAATTACGCTGTGTTAAGGATGAAGAAGGTAAAATATATAGCAAGTGTACCCGCATTTACGTGGAGGGAGAGAGGAAATCTATTTGGGGGGGACAAAAATCTTCAGTACACCCAACCAGGATACAAACCCCGATCTCCACGTCATCGGCAATATAATCTTTATGCAAAAGTGACGCCTTAGACCATGTGGCCACCGAAGCAGGTCATTAGCGTAATACATTGTAGTAGGACCCATTTCTGTTGCTGCAAGGTCTAAAAGGTGTCACTTTCACAAATACTAGACTTTCGATGACGGATAAATCGGGGCTCGAATTTCGGTTGGGTTTACTCAGGGTGTTTTTTCATAAATCAGTTTCCACTCTCACTCTCTCTCTCTCTCTCTCTCTCTCTCTCTCCATGCAAGCACAGGTACACGTCCTTTAAAATTCAAATTTCCTATCCCTAACATATCAGAACTATCAGTACACATGCGTATATCCCAAACGGGTAATAAATAAGACGGGGTGTTTGAAAAAGTTAATATTTTGTTAAATTACGTGAATATTTTTAATTTCTGGCATTAGGGTCGCATTTGAAGTATAAA
This sequence comes from Timema douglasi, assembly GCA_901482245.1. Taxonomy (NCBI): domain Eukaryota; kingdom Metazoa; phylum Arthropoda; class Insecta; order Phasmatodea; family Timematidae; genus Timema; species Timema douglasi. The sequence continues at coordinate 248,748 of CABEEJ010000177.1, forward strand.
GTGAGCTGTCTTAGAATACGTTGGATTGGTGTTCGGAGTCAGCCTTGTGATTGAAAGCAAGTGTTCATCAAATCAAGCACTGAGATAATTAGTGAAACTTGTACTGTCGCTAATATTCCCCAAAGTGACTTTGAGGACCAAAAATGTATACAACAAAAATTGATACCAAATAGATCATTTCTAAACAGCATAGTTTTTTTAACCTCTATACAGGCGAATACTATAGTCCAATTTTCAAAGGAAAAGCCCGAGCTTTTTTTTTCTTTGTGGGCAAAATTGATACATTTCCACTAATTTATTAGTGTTATTTGATGGATAGTATCGAGTGGCGAAACGTTTCAAGACCCTGAAATACTTTGAAGTAGTGAATCACATTTACAAAGGTAAAGTCCCTAAATTTGATATAATTTTTTATCAAAAGTCACATCAATATTAAACAAAAATTCATTTTCATATAACTCAATACTTTAAATTTTGAACAGAGCTAGAGTATATTTTTGGTTAAATTCTGGAACATTAAAAGCCATGTATAAATAGATAAATATTTATGAAACATTATCAAAAATTCTATTCTCAATAGTACATAATTATTATTTTTTATAACTGCAAATATTTTGTGTCGTGACTAAGCAGAATTGGCGATATATTCACATATAAATACAATCTACGTACAAAGCTTACCCAAATAGAACCTGTTTCTAGCAATTACGGGTTTTGAGCAGTTTCATAACAGGGACTATGACTGGCTATGTAACATGAGTTACACCTCAATCATTGGAGGAGTGGTTGACAACCTTGGCGATGGATATCATTGTAGTAAGTATTGATACGGTGTTATTTACATGTAAGCGCAAATTCTACTGAAAACGTTGGAATGTGGAACTTTGCCTTACACTAAGATCCAAGTTCATTTGAAAACAGCACTTGACCTAACTGACTAAAGAGGTTCCTAGCGTCCTTGGCTTGTGTTTCAACAGACAATTTTGCCTCATGTAAAAAAAAATGACCTGAATGTCCAAACAGAAGTCAATACGAATACTCGGGGGACCTGGTGGTCTAGGGGTAAGGTGTCAGACTTCTGTGATGGTGGCCGGGGTTCAATCCTCGGTCCCGGCATAGATTTATCTGATTACGAAACCCTTCCTTCACCTCTGACAAGACATCTTGTGAATGTGGGGAATGCCAGGCCTCCACCGTGGTTCGGATTCCGCGTTAAACTGTAGGTCCTCCATTTTATCTCACAATCACCCTACCATTACACATTAGCGTAAGTGCGTATAACCCGAACGGGTAGTAAGACGCGGTGCTAATAATAATAATAATAATAATAATAATACGAATACCTGGTTATTGCGAGTCGAGCGTGGAGCTACCTTGCCGAAACGCAAATCAAGAATATGTAATTTCAAAACAAGTGTGTGATAATTGTTTCATGGTAACTGTATCTTTTCTGATAGTTGACTAGCTACTTAGAACACAGTTTATTTTTTGATCCGCTTTGTAAACATGTGCTATCACCTTAACGAGTCACGTCAATCTAAATCGCTTTTTAAACAGGCACAAAATTTTTACTAGGTGAATGAATTTTGAATTTTTAAGACGTAATCTTTCCACTGTCAGTAAAGCCCTAAGGTGTCATGAACAGACTAAATGGGAGCAATAGTAATCTACACAGGAATTTGAGATGGTTAGAAATAAGTATCACTTCTGGAAGCTGTGATCTACATTCTCTTCTACAAGCCCCTACGTTCAACATTATTATTATTATTATTAGCACCGCGTCTTACTACCCGTTCGGGTTATACGCACTTACGCTAATGTGTAATGATAGGGTGATTGTGAGATGAAATGGAGGACCTACAGTTTAACGTGGAATCCGAACCACGGTGGAGACCTGGCATTCCCCACATTAACAAGATGTCTTGTCAGAGGTGAAGGAAGGGTTTGGTAATCAGATAAATCTTTGCCGGGACCGAGGATTGAACCCCGGCCGCCAGCATAGAAGTCTGACACCTTACCCCTAGACCGCCAGGTCACCCCCTACGTTCAACGGAATCTTTCATTTGGTATCTTGAGGCCTGTGTAAATTACACTGGAATGTCCATTCCAATATAGATTACTGTTCACCTGTGGTCCTTAGGTCAAAGCTTATTGAGACCTTTCAAAATAAATGGTTTTGCCTGTACCAAATTTTACATGTTAAGCTAAGGTCTAACAACATATTTTTTATTGTGTCAGTGTTACTAGACTGAATATTTCGAGAAATCAAAGGAGGAAACTTTCTTTCGTCTCTTAAGTGCTATTGATTTTTAAGGCATTGTTGGAGTTAATGTTTCAATTTTTGCGTAAAAAAGAATAATTCCAAAACACCTGAAAAAGGAGGAGTTGCAAATTGGTTATTTGGTTTAACTTTAAAGAAGTTTACATGGAAATTGAACTTCCGTTACGATATCTCGAATATTTTTTATTTGGTTTTTGGACCGTATCTTACTAACTGTTTGGTTATGGATGGATACGATGAAATCTATTAGAACTATTCCCGCATTAGCATGAAAGTAGAGTGGAAAACCACTTTAAAAAATCAATATATGTACATATGATGGTGTTTAAATTTCAACCTTCCCGTCAACAGCAAACCGGTCTATAGTGAGAATGATGAGCATGCGCCTACCAATGCGGATAATAGGTAATTGAACTATAACTATTACAGTACTATTATTTCAATTATAATACTAATATATAGTTTTATTTTACTTAATAGAATTGGTTAATGTTACACCTAATATCGTTTGGGAAATATTGGCAAAAATATATATGTTTATTGATAATTATGGAGGAAAATTTTTAACGTATGTAGAACTATAATTAATTCATAAACTCAAAAACTATAGAGGGGCCACAGAAAGGCGAGACAAATGGATTAAAAGTACAATCCACTCACGTGCAGGTCAGCAGAAAAGAGTAACCAATTATCTTAATTAGAAGCAGTGGCGCACCCAGACATATACTTTGGGGAAGTCATTCAATAGAGACTGGAGATAAAATGCAGTTTCGGGTAGGAGGGAGGCTTTGGGAGGCCATATTTCTTTAACCACTTTAAGTTAATTTTAGTTTATTTTTTAATGGTAGCTTATGGTAGTGATTAAATTAAAGTAAGTAATCTTTTATGTAATGCATCTAAGATATTATTTCTGTAGCCTTTTCTAATTTGTAAGTTTAGGGTCATTTTTAATGTGTATGGTTTTATACCTTTGGTATATAAAAACCCTGGTCTTATAACGTTACTTCTAATTTGACACCTCTTCAGTGCTCAATATTTCATTTCTACTTTATATGATACATGTTTTCATTAAAACCATATTTATGCTCTTTGTGGGCTCAAGTCTCCCGTCTGCCCCCCCTCCTCCCTTTTTTTGGGTGCGCTACTGATTAAGATAGGGAAATTTAGTCTACCAACTAGAGAACTATAGAGATACCCTAAAACTTAAAACTCCCGACAATAAAGTTTCTTAGTCTCAAATCTACTTAATAAATTCGTGACCAGGCAAGTTACGTACAGTTTTAAATTTAATATAATCAGGAGTTCACTTTAAATATGATTGCCTGTAAACAAAGATAGCTCAAAGTTGTATACTTACGAACAAGTTTGTCATTCCCTCACATAGTTGCAACACCCGGCGGGTTCCAAGTGTGTTCAAGTTGACGGCGTCCTTGAGCTTCTGATCGAAGCGCACATTGGCCGCGCAGTGGAACACAACGTTCACTTCCTCTTGAAGCCTCCGCCGGTCTTCCGGGCTCAAGCCTGCATTTTCCAGGGACACATCTGCACGCAGAGGCGTCAACCGAGATACGAACCCTGGCTTTTCTGACTTTAGTCGGTCGAATAACTGAGACATAGAAACATATGTTCTGAATTAATTTTAATAATGTTCTTTTGTTCTGTTATCCAAAAATTCTTATTTCTAGTGTTAAAATCAACTAACCATGAATTAAGGGGGGAGTCAAAAATAAATGAGGAAAATATAACATTATATTAGGCTGTATGAAACAATCAACTCTGTAATAATATTGGTTTGGATTACTCTAAATTATGTAAAAAGTCATGGATGAAGGTAATTTTTCTTTAAAGTAATATATGTATAGTATCCTTTTATGATTCATCCATGAAGAAACACGCGCATTTAAGAGATAATGGGAAAAGAATTTCACCACTAAAATATATTTTTTATACAATATTTCCTGTTAAAAGAACAACTCCGCTATTTCCTGTTAAAGGAACAACTCCGCAGTATTTGGCAAAGACGCCAATTCCCTATACCAATAAGAAGCTAGCTTTCACAAAACCTGTCGCCAGGACTTTTTCTATTAATTAGTTTTCACACTGTTGACGAGGGAAGCAAGAGGCAAGGGGTATATCATATATAAACTGTTTGTGCGTATGTTTGAGGGCACCCCCACG
>CABEEJ010000177.1:262077-295875 GCA_901482245.1 Timema douglasi
TATATATATATATATATATATATATATATATATATATATATATATATATTTATTTAGATAGCTATTTAAATATAAGAATTTAAATATATATATTTATTTATTTAGATAGCTATTTAAATATAAGAATTTATATATATATATATATTTATCTATATATTTATTTATTTATTTACTTGTGGCTGGGAAACTATTGGTATTATAAAAATATATTTCAATTAAATGATTTTTAATAAGGGTACTAAAACTTTACAGTGATAATTTATTTCACATCTCAAATAGTTACTGAGATATTATCAAAGTAGGATATTTACACTTATATTAAGTACTCTCACATTCATGTTCATGGTAAAATGAGAATCACTCTTTGGTTTGTAATGTGTAAGACTGCCTAGATAAATTGTTTTAAATTAAAATCGTTAAAGTAGGTTTCAAGAAAATAGATTTTTATCTTTTTGCCCTTCAGTAAACTATCCTTAATTTTAGGATTGGATATCTTATTTCAAAAACTACGCGGAAGAACCTTATGATAGCCTAGTTCTAGCCCAATTGGTAAATTGGTTTGGCTATAGACTTAGATAGATAGATGGCATCGCGAAAACCACTTTTTTGGCTTCAGGGGGGGTCAGGAAACGTCGACATTTATCAAAATCTCTAATTAAATTATTTTGACTGTCACAATACTTCTCTCTCCGTGGGGTCGAGAGAAAGTGGTGTTTATATTAAAACTAATCATCGTGCAAACTACTTTATAAAAGGCCTGTGGAAACATACCATTAACTGTTTTATTATGGTGGAGTGGAGCATGAAATTCACCTCCTTAATGTGTTGTTTTCTTCAGTATGTCTGTTGTAATCTTTATTATGATCTGGATTTTTCCACAAATCTAATCTAAGATTTATATGCACTATAAAACTGGAAATTTATAAAGAGAACAAATTTGTAAACATCTTATCAAATATCAAGAACTCCCCCTCGTCCAACCCACACCCCTCATCCTTCCCCAAAAAAAGTATATTGTGTTAAATAATATTTCCTTTAAAGGAAAAATGTTCTTCTTTGATGTCCGAACATACTGTGTATATGGTTGGTGCTAATTAAAATTTTAACCACAAATTACATGCAGCGTGAATGGGATAATCTAGAAACATGTTCAGAGTATTGACTGGCAAACCCAATGGAGGAAAAAAAACCATTGGAAAGACCTAGACGCATATCAAGAGAAAATAATGCAATTGTGAACATTTTTGACCTTGAGATTATGATGAATATTTACGTTTCATATGTGTCCGGACCCAAAAAGGTGGATTTTACAATTGTGTCTTTCTCCATGCTGTCTGTCTGTCATGCCTGGTCAAATATGTGAAATGGTTTGATAGATTTGGTATAAGCTTGATCTCTAGGATGTTATAAGGTAATACCTTGGGACATTTTTGACACTTACCTCAAAATAAAGGTAGTTAAGTTATTTTTTATTCCAAATTTTTTTAACATTGTCTTAACGATTTTGTTTGAAATTGATATCTAGGAAGTGTTTGACCCTCCCACCCTAAAAGAAACTCTATGTACTTGGATTTTGGGTATAAAAAATCGTTTAAAGATAGTTTACTGATGAATAATTCTGTAAAATTAGAAATATTTTTAAAAGCATTAACGATTGTTTATGTATAAATGGCGAGTGTTTGAAATTACAGATAAAACTGTATAGTTGAGTTTTGGGGGAGAATTATTTTAATGATAGTTTACGTGTGACTGTTTTTTTATTTTTTATTTTAAAAATTGGCTCTTGTGATTTGGTTGAAAATGGGTAACTCTTTAGTTTTTTATATTAAACATATATATTGAATTTTTGTTTTATTAAAAAAATAATGGTTGATTACCAATGACTGTTTTATGTAAAATTCAAACATTTTTGAAAATTTTTCTAACGATTTTGTCCAAATAAATATCATGGTATTAATCTACACAATAAAAAATACTGTATGTTTATTTTTAAATATATTAATTTTAGGATAGTTTATTTAGGACAATTATAAAAAAATTGAAAGTTTTACAAAATCGGCATTGAATATTGGGCTCAAAATGGGAGCATGGGTGTACATGGGAATATGTTATCATGATAAATAAGAACACGTTTTTATTTATACCTGTTATAAAATATTTTAAATTAATTTACAAATAAATTATTTTTGAAAATATGAAATTTGTTAGAAATATTTAATCAATTAGATTTAAATTTTATATATAAGGAGCGTTTATTGGGATAACAAGAGTATGTGTTTGTTTTTATGAGGACATCTTAGTTGAGGGTAGTTTAATGAAAACCTATTTTTGAATATTTTCTTACAATATGAGGAATTTGTGTGATTATGATGTATTATTTATTTTAAATCTACTTGAATCCTGAAAAAATCATAAATTATTTATGAAATGAGATAGGTTTTGTAAATTCACTGTACCGCAAATTGTTTTAGTCATTTTTGTTTGTTAAGAACTTGTTTATTTGTTTATATATAGTTAAAATAATCTGTATCCCAAAATCCAGCTTAGAATAAAATTAAATAGGGTATAAATACCCACTTTGGACGTCGAACGGTCTAAGGTGACACTTTCTCAATAGACTGGACTGACAATGACGGGTGATTATGGTTCTAATCTAGGTCAAATATACTGAGACTAGTTTTTCCTAAATGATTTCACAATCTTCTTATTACGTACTCAAATATGTAATCCACCACTTACTTTTATGTGTCTCTCAACTATATAGGACCTGCTTCGTTGGATGCGTGATCTAGGGCGCCTGATTCACAATAGTCTGATAGTGAGATAGGGGCTTACTATCTTGGCCATGTGTACTAAGAGTGATTCTTACTAAATGGTTTTACCCTTTCCCTTCACGTGAATGTAAGTAAACTTTTTCTAAATTCAACCTTTCTCATCCCTAGATTACTAGCGTAATTAGTACATAAGCATACAATCTGAATAAAGCTATACATATTTTGTTCATAAAAATTTTGGGGTGGGATTTTAACCCCCAGCTCCCCCTTGACTATGGCCTTGGCTACAATATTGCGGAACTAATACAGGTAAGCGTTATACCGTTCAAGGCTAATGGAATATACTCTTTGTTGTTATTTTAGATATCATAAATTGTGTCGTATCATTTAGTTGAGTTATTTAACAGTCAACTGAGAAAAAAAAGTTTGTTTTATTCGTCGATAAATTCTAATGTTGGAACTCCACAAATAAAATTATTTGCAATCTCAGGTTATAAGTTATTGTTAGTGAGAAAGCTATTGCCAGAGATTAAATTACTTAGGAAAAAAAACAACATAAATTAACGTTAAAACATTGAGTAACACATGAGACACAGGTTTTATTACATACTGAGTGGACTTTAAATGTTTAAAGTTCATTGTTTATTTAATGATTTATTCTACTAAGCACACCTTTAAACATATTGTGTTGTAATACACTAGGTGGCCGATTATATGTCTCAATTAAGAGAAGTCTAAGAGCTCATTGTCATTTTATGCTGACATTTTCCTCAAGTTACATCTTAGTAAATGATGTAAATAAAATAATATACTATCAATGGAACACAGATATTATATTATAATTTCTTTTACTACTTAGGCAACCCTATAGGACTAAATTAAATATTATTTTGGTTTATTGTTGAATATTTGTTATGTTGTGCACATTAATGCACTTGGTTTAATATGGGTCTAAAATCTAATAAATATTATTTTTTTGCAGCGCATATTTCTATCCGTTCGGGTTGTACGCCTATTAACTAATTACTCTAATGTGTTAGGAATGAGGACTGTTGGATTTAGTTGAAGTGTACCTATATTTGCATGCAGGAAGAATGAAAAACCATTTAGGGGAAACAACCCTCAGTACACCCGACTGTAATGTAACCCCGATCTCCCGTCACGGGCAGTTTGGTCTATTTTGAGAGTGCCGCCTTGGACCACGTAGCCACCAAAGCGGATATTATTTTTTATTAAATATTGGTTTATCTTTATAGTTTGACTCAATTTAATTATAATATTCTATCCTTTTTAGTGGGTGTATGGTCTAATGCGTCAGTCTAGAAATAATGGATTAAACAATCAAGCTATTATATTTGTTAGTATCGCGGTTATAGCCGCATCTAAATTTCATATTCTTTAAATTTAAAAATGACACCTGGACACCGGAATAGAACCCGAGATCTTGGGATCAGTACGCCGATGTTCTAGCCACTGAGCTGCCCAGGAGTCATCCAGTGCCCAGGGTCATTCATCACTCATATTTTAAGGCAGAGCCTGTGATGGACATGCGGAAATTGTCAGCTACATATAAATGATAATTTAAGATCACGAGCAATCAGATAACGCAGCCATCTACGACTCTGAAGGGCTTTGTTCTGTCAATAGTACAAAGACATCTACGAATGCGCAAACTATGATGGATTAAATGCCCAAGCTATTATATTTGTTGGGTGACCTGGCGGTCTAGGGGTAAGGTGTCGTACTTCTATGCTGGTGGCCGGGGTTCAATCCTCGGTCCCGGCAAAGATTTATCTGATTGCCAAACCCTTCCTTCACCTCTGACAAGACATCTTGTGAATGTGAGGAATGCCAGGCCTCCACCGTGGTTCGTATTCCACGTTAAACTGTAGGTCCTCCATTTCATCTCACAATCACCCTACCATTACACATTAGCGTAAGTGCGTATAACCCGAACGGGTAGTAAGACGCGGTGCTAATAATAATAATATTATATTTGTTAGTTACGTTTTTAGCCGCATCTAGATATATCAAGAATCAATTTATAATTGTATAGGCATGGCATGGTAGAATTTGATTAGAAACTTTTATTAAGAAAAAGAAAAAATTCTACTAAAATACCGCTTCTAGGGAGGGGGGGCAAAGGGGGCAAATGCCCCGGGGCCTCCCATTACAGGGGGCCACATTTCCCCCAAAAATTATTAAATCGAATTAACAGTTATTATTTTAAATTTCGCATCAAATAGTTTACAGATAATTAACAGAAATAAGTATTATTCGCTTAGTGATAGGATTCCATTCCATATTAATGAAACCCCAAGCTTTATGTAACTCAAGATTTATTTTATTCGAGTAATGTGCTGCAGTACAGTAGAATATGCCGCCATTGTGCTACCGCTGTCGGTCCACAGAAAACTAACAGTAAAATGGTGCAAAGAGGAATTTACTTATGTAGCTTAATTGGTTTCCATTTAATAAATTACAAACATATAATGGGTTGGTCAATTTTCCACAAAACATGATAAATCATTAATTAACATAAGTACCGAGTACGTATCTATATATTATAATGGCTTAATGCTAAAACTGTAAAAAAATGCCGTACAAAGGGGGCCTCAGATTTTTTTGCCCCAAGCCTCACATTTTCGTAAAATGGCCCTGCCCATATCAATGACAAACATTCAAGTACTGTTATTATTATTATTATTATTAGCACCGCGTCTTACTACCCGTTCGGGTTATACGCACTTACGCTAATGTGTAATGGTAGGGTTATTGTGAGATGAAATGAAGGACCTACAGTTTAACGTGGAATCCGAACCACGGTGGAGGCCTGGCATTCCTCACATTCACAAGATGTCTTGTCAGAGGTGAAGGAAGGGTTTGGTAATCAGATAAATCTTTGCCGGGACCGAGGATTGAACCCCGGCCACCAGCATAGAATTCTGACACCTTACCCCTAGACCACCAGGTCACCGATTTCAAGTACTGTTGAAATTACTATGTGTAGCAAACCAAACTTTTTACAGTTTCCATGCAAATATCATTTAATATTTCAACAATGTCCAGTATTAGGAACTTCTAATAACTCTTTATCTCCATAAATGTTTAATTATAAATGTTCCACATGCAATAGTGTTCAGGAAAAGGTACGATTTATATCCGACTGCTTCATAGAGTTGATTGTCATGTGATGCACGCTATTAATCTGGAGGGCTGGCTTTTGAATTTTGGCCAAATGCACTGAGTGAGTTAAAAGTGGAGAAAGTCCCGAATGTAAAACTTGGAAGTGATTATCCAAATATGATGTATCACTGTTATTAACTCATCCATATCCACAATAATGCGGATGCCATTCCTTTTAAATACCCTCCTTGACCCAATTACATTATAATAAACTATTAATATTTGTAATATTTCTGAATATCTTTTTAAAAATGTATCGCTGTATGCCTATTTTTTCATCTTTGATCCAATATTACTACCTAAATTTTTATATACTGCATTAACATGAAGTTTATTATGAACTTAGCTAGGAGAAGCTTAGCTTAGAGTAATTAAATGCGGTTATATCCAAGTGTAGTAAGACACGATAATATTAATGAGAATAATAAACTATTAATTTTTTCAAGGCCTCATATTTATATGACCGAGTTTGTCCAAAATTTAGGGAAGTCAATAATACCAAAATAATTGTGTTTGATTGCAACTCTTGAGGCAACAAAAATATAATAATTAATTTATTCTTCTTTTAATCTTGGGTCAAATTATTGCCAACATTTTTGAAAAAATATAATTCTTCTTAAATTAGAAACAGTATTTCTATAGGACATAGTTTTATTAATTATGAATTTGTTTGGGACAAATTTTGACCAAATGACAAAGTTGAAAGAAATTGAAAAATAAAAATCAATTTGATCAGATTCTAATGAAACTAGGTTATGATATAGCTATCTTTGACGGAATAGTAAATATATGACCTTGATCTTGATTGCAATTCAGTATTTACACATTGTAGAGGACTTTGTAAATAAACTAGGTCTAATAAACAACTTACGCCTAACGATGGTATGGGAAAGATGTTCTCAAATTGAAGGTGGTTCTTGCATAAAGAGGAGTAGTGAGCATACATACCTCTATTAAGACTACAGATGGGCTATAATCGATTAACATTATAATAATCAATTATTTTCTTGTGATTAATCGATTATTTCAATTGATTCAAAGACCTTTGAAACATAAGTTAAATATATTATTTTTCTATATTATAGAGTCTAATCGAATCACATAATTATTTTAAAAATTCTTAATTGAAAAAAATATATAAAACCTAAGCCTTTACACTTTTTTTTACCAATTATAAAAAATCAATCGGTGTAGGTCCTATAGAGTTTCTAGCTGTTGTAATGTCGCGTTCAGAAAACAAAATTATGATGGGACAAGTGAGACAATAACTGATTACCAGAATCACGGAGAGAATCTAAAAACAGAAATAAATACATATTGTAATTATTTTATATTATTTTATAAAATAATTCGTGATTGATGAAAGGAATGTGATTTTAAGCGTATTTTAGTGTCTAAGCAAAAAAATTTGCCCGTTTGTGTTATATGCTTGTGTACTAATTACGCTAAATAATATTTAGCACCGCGTCTGACTACCCGTTCGGGTTATACGCTTTAAGTACTAATTACGCCAAAATTACGCCAATGGAATAGGAATGTTTAATTCGAGGAAGTGAACCCACATTTGCGTGGAGGGAGAGTGGAAAACTATTTAGGAAAAACCACCCTCAGTTGACCCGACCGAGATTCGAACCTCGATCTCCCCGTCCTTGGCGGTCGAGCTCAACACAAGAAGCGCGTTAGTCAACTACGCCACCGAGACGGGTAATTACGCTAAAGGTTTTATTGATTAGAAAGGTTCTATATAGAGTAAGTTTATCCAAATTTGCTTGGAGGGAGAGTGGAAAACCACCCTTAGTACCCCTGGCCTAGATTCTAACCTGGACTCCCCGTCATCGGCAGTCAAGTCTACTATGAGATTAACGCCTTAGACCACGTGGCCACCGAAGCGAGTGAACATTTTTTGGTGGATTGTATATTGCGTCAAAGAGATTAAGTACAAAGAGATCATGTGTTTGACTACTGGTGAATTTTGAATACATGTGTTTGTGGATATTATTTCTTAGCCACCACGTCTCACTAACTTTTCAGTTTATACGCATATTCATTAATTACTCTAATGAGCTAGGGATGAGGAAGGTTGATTTTAAAGGAAATGTGTCCACTTTTCATAGAGGGAAACTGTAATACCATTTAGGGAAAACCCACCCTCACTAGGCTACACCCGATTGGGATTCAAATTCTGATATCCCTGTCATCGACAGCTTAGTCTATTGCAAGAAGATTTAGACCATGCAGCCAACAAAGAAGGTTGAAAATTATAGCCTGAGCATCAGTTGTTTTCTCACCTCACTACCTGTTCGGTTCATATATACATACTCACACATATACTTATATACCGTATGTTAATATACTCACATATTATTTATTTGCCGCTGAGTCTTTGTACCAGTTCAGGTTATACGTATACATTAATTACGCTGATGGAAGAGATAAAATTATTATTATTATTGTTATTAGCACCGCGTCTTACTACCCGTTCGGGTTATACGCACTTACGCTCATGTGTAATGGTAGGGTGATTGTGAGATGAAATGGAGGACCTACAGTTTGACGTGGAATCCGAACCACGGTGGAGGCCTGGCATTGCCCACATTCACAAGATGTCTTGTCAGAGGTGAAGGAAGGGTTTGGTAATCAGATAAATCTTTGCCGGGACCGAGGATTGAAACCCGGATCCCCAGAACAAAAGTCTGACACCTTACCCCTAGACCGCCAGGTCACCGAAGAGATAAAAGAAATCTATAATTTTAGAGGAAGTGTACCCATACTTGCATGGGGAGAGAGTAGGAAAACTCTTGGGACAAGCCACCTTCAGCACACCCTGCCGGGATTTGAACCTTGACCTCCCCCTTTCCGGTGAACTAAACCAAAAGAATTTTGAGATTAAGCCTGTGTGCCCAGGCACTAAGCCTTTTGAAAATAGAGGCGATAAATTATGTTTGAATTAAATGCGGTATTAATAATGTATCTACACTATAGGACTTGAAGGATTTATAATGTTTCAAACAATCCTAGTTCCTGTTATTTATATGAGCTACAACAAACAATTCATGTTAAGGTTTAGAAGTAATTTTCTTTTTATTTCTAGTTTAAAACTGCCCCCAAATATATTAACCAATCTAATGAAGCTCTACACTAGTGTTAATCTGGTATTTTATTTCTGAAGCTTTTTTTAATCCGGATCTTACTACCAGTTCAGGTTTACATATTTGTACCAATAAAGATAATATTTTATGTAGAGGAAGATTGAATTTTGAGGAAGTGTAGCCGTATTTGCGTGAAAGTAGATTGTAAAGTAAAGACTGCCTCAATACACCAAACAGGAATTTTAACCTCAATCTCCACATTATCGGCAGTCCAGTCTTTTTGCGAGAGTGGCGCCTTAGACTATTCGACCACTCCTAAATGATTAATACAGTGTGAGGACAACTTGATTTTGACCACAATGTACAGTAATGTAGTCGCTTGAAAATAATTTTGTATCATTCGATAAATTACCTCTTATTGGACAACTTACAGTAAAGGTGTTCTTATTCTTGAAATTGATACGGTTTATAGTCTAGTAATAAATTTAATTTTCCAGCAAATATTTACACACAAAATCGTTATTTATTATTATTAGTTTTAAAAGCATGAATATATTAACTGTACTAAGTAGTTTCGCTTTATTCAACAATTGAAATTCATAGCTTTTCTAGTTTTTTTTCTAATTTGGCGGAAAAGGAGGAAAAATCTGATTATAAACAGTCAGAGATAGTTCGATTAATCTAGATTAAGCTTATTGATAGGGAAATTGTGATATCGACTTTTGAAATCTGTCACTTGTCGAACTGAGCTTTAGATCAACTTGACAACGTGTGTCTCAATCAAATGTAGAGCAAATTACTGGACTTCGTCTTTAATTTTTTTTATGAAAATAGTAATAATTATTTATAACTAACTTTATTGACAACTGTTATTGTATTCGCAATTATTTAAGACGAATGGCTTACTAAGAATAATATTTATATTACGTTTTTGGAGCAAGAGGTTATTTTTTTTTAGAAAATATATATTTGGGCGAAGCCTTGAAACCATTTTTAACCCCCTTGGATATGTTGGAGGTTCAGCCTAGAATCGAAGGAACGAATAAGCTAAGCTGAATAATAAAATGATAAACGTAACTGATGTGTGTGTATTCAATTATCCATGAAGTTCTGGCTGTTTCTCGATAACGGCAATCAAAACAAAGCACAGAATCAAAAACAGTCTAAGCCAACCTGCGCTTCACTTTCTTGGAGCACGTTACTTATTCCACAGCGCGAATAAACTATAACAAACTGTATTGAGGTCATTAAATGAAAAATACCACAATAGTAAGGTTTGAAAATCATTTTATTATCAAAAATATATCAAAAGTACAGTATAAAAGTACTATTCTATAACTATATTATAAACTAAAACTATATGGGGTAGATACTGCATTGACACCGTATATTGGAGCATTGGTGGTCTAGGCAGTGGTACTAGCGTTGTCGTAGCCACTTTACCCTCACAACTCTTCTACCTATAAGCCGGTATAGCACTTGCTATATACGAACGCGAATAACCTTATTTATAGATTAAATCTCTTCTTCCGTAGTGTTTTCTATAATCGCCTCATGAGATCCTCCAATTGCAGAGGTTGATGAAACGTCAGATACAGTGGAAGTTTCAGTTTTGGTGGTTGACACAGCACTGCCAATGGAACCAGTGTTAGCGTCGTGGTGACCACCCCAGTAAAAAGGATACGTGTAGAGCCCACCACCATAAAGTCCACCACCATAAAGTCCACCGCCACAAAGTCCCTCGTTGTAATGACTGCTACCGTAAAGACCACTGTGGCCCAGACCGTAAAGGCCTCCATATCCACCGGCAGCAGAAGTAGCAGTCGCGGAATTAGAAGAGACACCACCAGTCACCGAAGCGGCGCCCAAGTCGCTGTATCCTCCCCCGATACCAGGATATGAGTAGCTGCCATACAATCCACCGTAGCCTAGTCCGTAACCACAATTTCCTCTAGAGGAAACGCCTGTTGAGCCTGTTGTGATAGAGTTGAGGCCAGAAGAGGTGTAACTGGTGGACGGAGAAATGCCGTAACCACCTCCGATACCAGGATATGCGTAGTTGCCGTACAATCCACCATAGCCTAGTCCGTAACCACCATAGCCTCTTGAGGAAGTGCTTGTTTCAGCAGACTTTAAGTCAGAAGAGCCAGCACTGGTGAGCGAAGAAGTGCCGTAACCACCCCCGATACCAGGATATGCGTGGCTGCCGTACAAGCCGCTATGGTGTAGTCCGTAACCACCATAACCTCTTGAGTAAGAGTCAGAAGAACCGGCACCGGTGAGTGAAGAAGTGCCGTAACCACCCCCGATACCAGGATATCCGTAGCTGCCGTACAGGCCGCTATGGTGTAGTCCGTAACCACCATAACCTCTTGAGTAAGCACCTGTTCCACCAATACCTGGATAATAACTATTGTAACTGCCCCAGGTACCAGGATAAATGTTGTTAGAACCACTACTCCAGATATTACTATGATCATGTCCGAATGAGATGGTGATGATGGACAGCATGGCTGATAGTATCAATACCTGAAAAACAGAATACATTGAATTCACTGCAACACAGATGTTTTGTAAGCTATTTAAGATTGTTTTGTTTTATAACAATATACAGTAGAACCTTGATAAGCCGAACTAATTGTTATCGAAGTATCTTTGGATCAAGTGTGGAAGCACGGATAGATCTGTGGAGACACAGAGACAATGTGTTCACGATCCCACACATCCGTCATTTGTCTTTAGCACCAGTTCTTACTACTCTGTAATAATTACTCTAAATAATTAAGGATTAGGAAAGTTGAATTTTATAGTAAGTGCACCTTTATTTGCATTGAGGGAGAGTTTAAAAAAAAACATTTGAGGGAAAACCACCCTCCGTTCAACCGACCGGGATCAAACCCCGCTTTCCCTGTTATCGGCAGCAGTCTAGTCTATTGCGAGAGTAACGTCTTAGAGCAAGCAATCACCGAAGCGAGTGTAAAATTTATTCATTTATAGTACGTAACATGTACTGTATTTTTACATTTCCTATATGTATATCATTTTACAGTACTGTAGTTATTTTTATATAAAGAAAAATACATTGTGTTCATTACAACTTGTAAATATTAAACATTTATTATCACTGTTTCTCACAATTCACTTTTAACTTTTGAGTTTTTTTATCCATAAAATATAATTTATCTGAATAATTTTTAATTTTTGCTTCATTTAATGAAAATTGTGTTTGAAATATTCGTATATATTTAACTAAATGGTTCTACTGTAGTTCTACAATAATAGTAGTATAAAATAGTATTCTGTTCTTAAATCCCGATTTTATTTATTTCATAAAGTACTTAAATGAATATGTACATATGTAATCCATTCATAAGTATTATTCTTGTTAGTATCATCTTACCTTGCCAATCATAATGACTAGTATTTGATGTCACTGGAATGAAAGGATAGTCCTGATTAACTTCTTTGGATTCCACATGGAGTATATATATTGAAATCTTGGGGTTGTGTAGTTTACAAGACGTCCCAAACCTTCACACGTCGTTATTCAAAATAAAAAACAGTCTATTCATTTCGTATGTGCGTTCGTATCATTATGTTGTGGTTTATTAGCACGATTTGTTCGTGACATCGTCAGCGCCTGAAGAAATATGTTATTACCTATGCAAATAATTTTAATTATTTTTGTGGCGTTAAAATGTTTTTATAATTTACGGTGGTTCGTGATGAAGTTGTTCAGTGAATAATTGATGGTCAAGGTTTCTTACCTAAGGACGTTATTATCGGCAGTCAACGCTTTTTTTTTCTTAGAGCACAGTTACCACTGCGATGTTTCTTCTGTTTCATTCACTAAACTAACAGTTTTTACTCTATCAAGTATTCTCTTATCTAACGTTATATCATTTGGTATTGTTATATTTTCGGAGAACAGCACGGTGATTATTGTAATGTATTTTACTACGGTTTGTCGACTGTTTCATAATTGATTTTAAAGTGGTTATAATTGAAAAATCAAAACACATAACTAGAATATCACTAGCTATGAATAGATAAAAATACATACCATTCTCTAGACTAATTTTAGAGTCATACATATTCAAGGTGGCTTAAATGCCATGGATAATACGTTGAAGGTCACACCTAAGAGGTACCTAGCATGGAAATAATATTAATTATAGGTTTATTTATTTTCAGAAAATTAAATTTGGCTGTATTGTCAGCAGTTAGAATGTAGTTTATCTTAAAATAGTAAATCATTGGCTTCACAATAGTAAATAAAAAGAATGCATTTATGTTTATATTTTGTGCATTTAAAAACGTATTTTTTTTGTTTGATAAAATAGATATCCGTTTAAAACATTATTGCATGCTTAACCTAACGTTCAATAAATTCAGAAACCATTCTAGAACAAGTTCATTTTAAAATGTATTTTGCAAGACTTTCATTCTACGTTGATTGATTTCATTTGCCCATGGCACGTAATTCAAGAAGCACATATTAAAATATGTATTTGATCATTTATTCCAGATTCTTAAAAATTAATGATTAATACTTTAAAGTTTTTCAAAAAAATATTATTTTTAGTGCTATTATTATTTAGTGTAATAATGCTTGTCGAGATAGCTGACAATTAAAATGAATGTGTTTAATTAAAGGTGAGTTAAAATTAATTATTTCAGAGCATTAAATTAAAACTTAAATTAAATGTGTTAAAATATAAGATAAAATATATATGTTCAGTCACAGTGAATTTCTGCAAGTTCTGTTCTGAATAAATGTGTTAAGATGTAAGATAAATTGATACTTTTAGTCACGTGTGATTTTTATAGAGGTATTAAAATATTGTTTAAGACTTACACTTAAAAGTGAACTAACCAAAGTTGTTTTTTAATTAATAATAATTTAACATCACAATTAATAGCAATAAATATATAGAATATATTTTAATTTTAAAACATTTTTATTATCAGGCACACTTAATTTGTGTAAGATGTTTTACCGTTATAAAAGTAGACTTCAAACTTAATGTTACATAATTTTTCTCTGAGCATTTTCCTGAAAGTTGACGAGGGGTTTTGAAGTTGTGTATGTGTGTTAGTAAGGCAAAAATGTAAAACAAAAAATCTTATTATAGTTGTATACAACACTGAGAATTGCAGATATTCTAATTAGAATATTTAACTTTCACTTTCTAAACACAGATTATACTAGCACACGACTCACAACTAATAAACTAACAGCCGGACAATCCGTATTGGTGGGCAGGTCGACCAAGACGTCAAGCTAATACGGTGTAGCTAGCCAGTTAAGGTCAAGGATTGAATCACGGCTAGATGTACTGAGATCCGTATCTTAAATGGTTTACCGTTCTTCCTGTTTGCGAGTTCAAGTACATTTCCTCTAAAACACTATCATTATCATTTCAAACCTATTAATGTACTTGTATATGAATATCCCGAATGGGTTGTCGGACACAGTGCATAGTAAATAATAAACCCAAACAATAAACACCTTAATAGTATTGCACCCAGCCAAAGCACCTAACAGGAATTTGCTAATTATATACAAGACCAATCTTAGGGTAATGTGTAATTAGCTTTATTATCAACTTCAGTGGCCTCTTGATCTAAGGCATCACTCTCGTAATAGACTAACTCCCGATGACGGGGATATCTGGTCTCGAATCCTGTTGGTTGTACTGAGGGTGGTTTTTCCTAAATGGTTTTCCACTTTTCCTTCAGGCAAATGAGGATGCACTTCCTCTAAAATTAAACCATTCTCATTCCTAACACATCAGCGTAATTAGTACATATGCGTATAGCCCGGACAGGTAGTAAGACGTGAGGCTAAAAATAAAATTTTAAGACTAGCTTCATTGACAATGGCAATAAATATCCAGGTTCCATTAGACAGTAAGGGACCCCTTTATAATAAATATCCAGGTTCCATCAGACAGTAAGGGACCCCTTTATAATAAATATCCAGGTTCCATTAGACAGTACGGGACTCCTTTATAATAAATATCCAGGTTCCATTAGACAGTAAGGGACCCCTTTATAATAAATATCCAGGTTCCGTTAGACAGTAAGGGACGCCTTTATAATAAATATCCAGGTTCCATTAGACAGTAAAGGACCCCTTTATAATAAATATCCAGGTTCCATTAGACAGTAAGGGACGCCTTTATAATAAATATCCAGGTTCCATTAGACAGTAAGAGGACCCCTTTATAATAAATTTTTGGGCTGGCAGAAGATATATTACAAAATGGTTCAAGTGTTACAAAGAATATAACAACACAAATACAACCTGTTTTAAATCATCGGTACTATAGTAATATAACTACACTTTGATTTTGCTGTGGTCTTCCCACCACGTCTTACTACCCGTCTAGGCTTTATGCATTTTAACTACGCTAATGGTGTACAGTCTATAATCCTACCTAGGGGTAAGGTGTCAGACCTCTATGCTGGCGGCCGGGGTTCGATCCTCGGTCCCGGCAAAGATTTATCTGATTACCAAACCCTTCCTTTACCTCTGACAAGACATCTTGTGAATGTGGGGAATGCCAGGCCTCCACCGTGGTTCGGATTCTACGTTAAACTGTAGGTCCTTCATTTCATCTCACATTCACCCTACCATTACACATTAGCGTAAGTGCGTATAACCCGAACGGGTAGTAAGACGCGGTGTTAATAATAATAATAATAATAATAATATAATCCTACCCATTGTTCCTTAAAGATGTGAAGTGTGATTTCTTAGCTTAGCAAGAAAAGAAATTTATATATTTTTAGAACAAAATGTTGAAATAGATATTTAGGCCAAATGGAACAAAAAACAGAATGGAATTTATAAAATTATATAATCAACTTATTGGTTTGTATGTATTCCCAAATATACTAAGGATAATCAAGGCGTGCAAGGCTGAGGTTTGGTGGTCATGTGGCACGTGGATAATGAGAGGAATGTATGCCATATTTGATTAGAGAAATCGGAAGAAACATAACTTCTTGGTAGGCCAAAACGTCGTTGGGTGGACGACGGAAAAATTGTTTTGAGGGAAGTTAGGTGTCAGGGTAGGAATTTAATGGAGGTGTCTCGGGATAGGGTTAAGTGGCGGGCTTACGCTCTGGTGGCCATGAACTTTCGAGTTACTTATGAGCTGATAGTTACTTCATGAAGCAAGGGATGAGGAAGGTACAATTTAGTGAAATGTATCTTAATTGTCTTGGAGGGAGAAAACACTTAGAAACAAAAATAACCGTCAGTATATCTAGCCAGGATTCGAATTAGGAACTTTTTATTACTGGTAAACCAGACTAGATGACCTTGAAGTCAAGTGTGCGTACCCAATGATACAAATTTCAAATTATTTATGTTAAAGTTTGTGTATAGTTTCTTCATTATTAATTTGAAATAAAACCTAACATTTCGAGTGCTGGAATTGAATAACAAGGATGAACCACAAATTTAATCACTAATTCTATATGATCATTTTGCAACTGTTAGCTTGTGGTTAGTTTGGTTTACGTATTTATTTTTAAAAAATATTTTTTTAACACATATTTAATGAAATTTATTAAATATATAAATCTTGACACGCGAGCTAATACCGGACATTCTTGACAATCTTGCACAACATGTGAGGCTGACGTTGCGAATATTATTCCATAATGCTCCTTGAAGCCTCGCCTTGACCTTGGTCGAACTAGTTTGATGAACCGATCACGAAGTCAAGCTCATAGTTTGACCAACAGCAAAAAGGCCAAGTGCGTAGAAATATGGAGGGGGGGGGGGGATCCGGAACCCCCTGAAATTTGATAGCCTACCTCCTCGCCTTCCCCTTAGGGGGAATTCATATATAGATATATTTAAAAAAATTGTGGCTCAAAATTTAGTAAAATTTGATAGCGAATCTTCTCCCTCCCTCTTTAGAAGAACTAATTCCCTACGCCCTTCTAAAAAGCCGCACAAATTTTAATAACTATTTTGACTATCTTCTTTATCAGTTTGAGCTATCCTCCTATTTACACTAATGTGGTAGGTATAAGGAAGTTAGCATTTAGATTAAATCTAATCACATTTGCGTAGATGGAGAGAGGGAAAATATTTAAGAACATTTACCCTCAATAGGCCTACACAGACCAAGGATTCAAGTTCCAAACTCCCTGTCACAAGCAGTTTAGTCTATTTCTGGATCGTCGTTAAAAATTATGAGGAATAGTCAGAACACTTATCTTAGTGATACTGGAATAGAAAATATTTAGATAAAACACTTTTAAAAACATACAACCCATTTTTAAGGACAAGCTTTGACTGCCACAGACTGCTTCTTCAGTTCAAGAGAGTAGACTGATGCTCTTGGGTGTACTGTGACAGTCAACTTTGCAGTACAACCAAGAGCATCAGTCTACTCTCTTGACTTGAAGAAGCTGTTTGTGTCAGTGAAAGATTGTCCTTAAAAATGTGTTTTGTGTGTTTTTTAAGTGTTCAATCAAAACAATTTCTACTCCAGTATTACTATGGTAAGTATGGTGACTAACCCTCATATTGTAACCAAGATTTTTCTAAGTGCTCTATTCAAATTAACTTTATTGCTTTAAACACTTCACAAGATTTAATAATATAACAGATCTTAAAATGATTAGGCATTAAAAGTAAATTCTAAGCTATTGGTAAAAACCCTTCACCGGTTAGCACGTGGATGTAGGCGTCAGTCTAGTACTGTCTGCTTTCCTGGTGATGGTAAGGTCAGTACTAGAATCCTGGCCAGGTGTACAGAGGCGGGTTTTCAAAATGTTATTATTATTATTATTATTAGCACCGCGTCTTACTACCCGTTCGGGTTATACGCATTTCCTAAATGGTTTCCCACCTTACCTTCCATGCATACTTAGGCACCTTTCATTTACAACTCTTTCTTCCTCATTTATATATAATCAGTGTAAATATGTGAATAATCTGGGTTGGCAAAGAAAAAAAGTTTTAATTACTCGAGGACGCATACATAGTGAACTCCGAATAGATCGTTCCCCTTGGACTCCAGAGGGAATCAAGACTAAATACCTCCAAAGGGGTTTGCTCAGCAACGCTGGTCATGAGGCAATTTGAAAAAAGACGCTTCAACCTATTTATTTTTCACCGCGTTTCACTACCCCCTCCATTTTAATTGGGTAGATGGAGTAGGAATAAGGAAGGTAGAATTTTAGAATGAACATAGCTGCATAAACGTGGAGGGGAAGTGGGTAACTGCATGTACATGGAGGGAAAGCTGTTGACTAATTTGGAAAATAAAACCCTCAGTACACCCGGACGTGACTCGAACCCCAATCTCCCTGTCGTCGGCAGTCCAGTCTATTGCGAGAGTAACTCCTTAGACCATGTGGCCACCGAATCAGGTATTAACAATTTTGTTCAAATGGATACATGGTGAAGGTGATAAGTACCAATATATTTTAAGGTCAATCATTTATTTAAGGGTAGTTTACTGTTAACTAATTTTTGAAAATGTCATTCAAAATATTAATAAAATCGAGAAAGAATGTACTATCATGTTGAACCATTTATTTTGTATTGTATTAAAAATATACATGTTCTACTGACTGAATTAGAGCTTTATAATAAATCTAATCAAAAAATTAATCGTGTTAAATTCATCGCCGAGGCCAGAAAGGAGTTACACGTATTCTTCTCACTGACCAAATCTCATCGGTGTTGTTCTTAATAGTATACGTAACATGCACTTTTATTTTAAGACAAGTAGCGTGCAGATTTTCACACACCAACGACGCGTAGATGATAGCGGTACTTATATTAAAGGGGGGTCACGATCCCACACACAAAAGCGGCCAGTTCACAGTTCAGAGCCAACAAATACATCGAGTTATTTATATAAACAAATAATCAACATTTAACGCACCACCTTGGTGACCTGGCGGTCTAGGGGTAAGGTGTCAGACTTCTGTGCTGGCGGCCGGGATTCAATCCTCAGTCCCGGCACAGATTTATCTGATTACCAAACCCTTCCTTCACCTCTGACAAGGCATCTTGTGAAAGTGGGGAATGCCAGGCCTCCACCATGGTTCGGATTCCACGTTAAACTGTAGGTTCTCCATTTCATCTCACGATCACCCTACCATTACACATTAGCGTAAGTGCGTATAACCCGAACGGGTAGTAAGACGCGGTGCTAATAATAATAATAATAATAATTTAACGCACCAATAAGAGGAAGCGTACTTCTTACTAAACTAATGGATGATTATGAGCAGTAGGATAGTTAAATACTTTACCTAGCATTTAATAACGGATAAAGCTTAGCGAAAATAAAATATTACAATTTTTAGGAAAGTTTTATAGTTCTTATTTTCAGGAAACAAACTAACGCTCTGACCTTAAGGAACTAGAAAGATCACGGCTGCCAGAACTTAATCTATTTATTCAACCCTATCCTGATACAACTTGATTCAAACCGTATTCAGACTCCTTAAAATCTATTTTAATCTATTATTGGCCTACCAAGGGTTATTGTATTTTCAGGTTTTCCAACTAACATTTTGTATACAGTTCCATCATGAACCATACGAGCCACCTGACCACCCCACCAATACCCGCATGCCTTGAATATTTTTAATATAACAATGAAGTTCTTAATTATGAAACTTTATCCATTTCCTCTTTATTGATACTATTTAGGTCTAAATATATTTCTCAGTACTTTGTTTTCAAAGACTCTAAAATGTATTCGCTTGGCACAAAGTGAGAGCCACACATCACATCCGTAAAGAACAACATTCAGGATTAGAGTTTTGTATATTATCAGCTTAATATTCCGAAACAGAAGACGAAATGACAACATCTTAAAAACCGAGTAATTGCAAACAGTGCCTGTAGAAATTCTGTTTTTGCCCTAATCTTGAATTTAATTTTTATCTGTAAGTACAGCTCCCAATTTCGCAAAAGTCAAAAGAAAATTTAAAACCATTTGGATTAATAGTCGGGTGACCTGGTGGTTTAGGGGTAAAGTGTCGGACTTCTGTGATGGCGACCGGGGTTCAATCCTTGGTCCCAGCACAGACTTATCTGATTGCCAAACCCTTCCTTCGCCTCTGACAAGACATCTTGTGAATGTGAGGAATGCCAGGCCTCCACCGTGGTTCGGATTCCACGTTAAACTGTAGGTCCTCCATTTCATCTCACAATCACCCTACCATTACACATTAGCGTAAGTGCGTACAACCCGAACGGGTAGTAAGACGTGGTGATAATAATAATATTTTAATAGTCCCCCTAATGTTTTAGGTTATAATACTATTGAAGTTATATAAATAGATAATGTAGAATAATTTGACCTTCACAGCGTTGGCGCATTGGTTCATTGGTGTGTATATCAGCACACCATTTAGAAACTAAAGTTATGTTTATATTCATGCATTACACATATTAACTAATAATGAATAGTGCATAATTAATTGTGCGCAGTTCATTGTAAAGATACAACTATTCACAACTAAACGTAATCATTAAAGTATAATTAATATCAATTTATTTTATTTTTATTCCAACAAGTTGTCCTGCCTTCTTTGTTTAAGTACTTTATGGCCGCTCAAATATTCATTCTATGGGATCTCTCAAAAAACAACGTGCACGGCATTGTGTATTTTGAAACATAAATTTAATTTCATTTAAATATTACAGTAAATAATATTCTTTTTTTTTCACTGATTTTGTAGTAGTCATATCCTAATAACAGAATCTAAAATGTAAAATTTCCCTTTTAATTTCAATCATATTTATAATCGTAGTAATGGACAAATAACAACAACAAGAAAATCGTTTATAACAGAAAAGTGTAGCTATCTACTACAAGACCGATTCAAACATGAACAGCAAATTATTTCAGTCTGCTGTGTTTACTGACGTTTTAAATTGACTAGAACCTCTGCTCGCATTTCCATCGACTAATACGTCCCAAGTCCAAGGAATGTCTCTGCTCAAATCCAGACACAATGCGTAGAAATAAAGATAAATAAACTTTATGTATTGTGCCATATTTACTATGTTTCGGCTATGAACGCTAATTGGAAGTAATATTTCAGTTGTATGCATTATCCCTTATTAGTTACGCGTTATGCATTCATCCAAGCCCAGCCTAACTTAACCAAGGATGCCGTATACGTATTTACTATTATTGTAGAAAGAGAATGAACCCCTATGCAAGTAGTAATAACATCATCAACATCACCTGACACACTTCATTGGAAGAATTACCCGCCTCGGTGGCGTAGTTGGCTAACGCGCTTGTCGTGTTGAGCTCGACTGCTGAGGACGGGGAGATCGAGGTTAGAATCTCGGTCGGGTGAACTGGGGGTGGTTTTTCCTAAATGGTTTTTCACTCTCCCTCCACGCAAATGCGGGTTCACTTCCTTTAATACAACCTTCCCAATTCCTAATCCATTAGGGTAATTAGTACTTAAAGCAGATGACCTGGCGGTCTAGGGGCAAGGTGTCAGACTTCTATGCTGGCGGCCGGGGTTCAATCCTCGGTCCCGGCACAGATTTATCTGATTACCAAACCCTTCCTTCACCTCTGACAAGACATCTTGTGAATGTGGGGAATGCCAGGCCTCCACCGTGGTTCGGATCCCACGTTAAACTGTAGGTCCTCCATTTCATCTCACAATCACCCTACCATTACACATTAGCGTAAGTGCATATAACCCGAACGGGTAGTAAGACGTGGTGCTAATAATAATAATAGTACTTAAAGCGTATAACCCGAACGGGTAGTAAGACGCGGTGCTATATATATATACACACACACACACACATTGGAAGAATGGTCGAAGGCGTCATCCTCGTATTACACTGGGGCTCACTCAAATCCTGATTAGGTCTACTGAGAGTGGATTTTCCTAAATGGTTTCCCACTCCTCTTCCACAAAAATGGGCTTGATTACCTTTAAAATGCTTCTTTCCTTATCCCTATCCCATTAAAGTAATTATAATATATGTGTATAAGCTGAACATGTAGTATAACGTGGTGGTGAGAAATAAAATAGATCAGCTGGAATCAAGCCGAGATCTCTTGAACTTGTGAGCAACTACTCTATTCATCTCTTCTTGTGATATTGACTGGAATCAAACCACTCCCTTCGACCTAGTGCATTGAATTGTTTTATTAATGATCACGTTTAACATCATGGCTCTACCAAAGGCCTTACCCGCATAACTTAGCCTGCCAGCTGGGTCGTCAAACTAGTTTTGTCTGGCTTACAGGTGACGGGACGGTCAGGGTTCGAATCTCAGAGGGTATACCGAGGTCAGATTTTCATTAATGGTTTCACACTATCCATCCACGCGAATTCGGTTAAATTTCATCTCAAGTTATACTTTTATAATACTTACCATATTAGTGTTATTAAATGTTTAGTCTCAACAGGTAGTAAGATACTTTGGAAAAACAAAACAAAAAAAACACATACCCAGGTTTACTGGCCGAGATATGGGCTTAATGATTCAACTTAAGAGGTAGGAATGACTTGGAAGGAAGAGCATTAGCGAGGATAATGTACAGTAGCCGCATGGTTTCTTTGGTGCTGTCTGACAGCTCACATCTCACAGCTGACAGCTTTGAAAAGTTACCAGACCAATTTATGTATCCCCTACGCCGAACCATATGATCTGCCAAAACATGTGTTTAGCAGCTGTCAGTTAGCACCAAAGAAGCCATGGGGCTACTGTATGTGGAAACAACACCCAGCAGATATTTAAACATTGATCTCCACGTCAGGAACAATCCGGTTGAATGCGAAACTGACGCCTTAAAACTTTGACAATGTTACCAACGATGTGGGTGTGACAATTTGATGAAGAGGATGTGTGACGTCATGTCATCTCTACACAGCCAGGCAGGCTGGTACCGTTACATTCAGACAGATAATGGCTTCTTCTTCTTTCTTTTTTTTTACTCAAGTAAGAGTGACTAGACATCCTCTTTCACTTTCATTCACACACATGACCTCAATAAACCTGAGGAGCTAAGCGTACGCTAGTATGTGTGATTCTGAGTTAGGAGGGGGCAGGGGTTCAATCTTTAGGTAAAGGCATTGATATTATGCTTTGTTTTAAACTCAAATCTGATAGCTCTCACTCTCCCAAGACGAATGCCGGTGCATATCATTAAAGTACACTGTCATTATCCTCTTAAGAGCCCGTTTCAAACACGGGATGAAATCTAATTTAGGTAGATAATACAGCTCAAACAAAACGTCACATCGTATTATGTTTTTCTGTGTTTTATAAAATAAACACAGGGAAATTGAGACCAATAAAACCCCTTCGTTCGCCGTATGGTCTAAGGACGTCACTCTCACAGTAAACTAGACTGCCGATGACGGAGAGATTGGAGTTCAAACCCCAGTTAGTTGTAATAAGGGTGTTTTTTCCAAATAGTTTTATACTCTCCTTCTACGCAAATGTGGGTACACTTCCTCTAAATTCAACCTTCCTCAACTCTAATACACCAGCGTAATTGATATGTAGGTGTATAACTCAAACAGTACTAAGATGTGGTACTAAAAAAAGTTTGTTGCTCGTAGTACGTACGCAGGAACTGAAAACGTGCAAAATTCAATCAAACTATAGCGTATTTCTTTTATATCACCACGTTTGGGTTATATGTATATGTGATAATTAGGCTAATTCGTTGTGGAGGAGGAATATAGAATTTATTGAACCAGTACCCGCATTTGTGCGGAGAGAGAGGTGAGAACTATTTTGGGAAAACATCTATCAGAACACCCGATCTTCCCGTCATCGGCAGTCCTGTCTATTGTAGGAATGACTCATTATACCAATAAGACACCAAATTGGACTAAAGCGTTTTATTAAATCGTAATATTAGGGATATTTAAGAGGTAGGAGTGATGACGGATTTTTAAAGACTGTGTGTCCGCATTAGTATGGAAAGGTAATGTGAAATTTAAAGAAAAAAGCCACATGTAGAATACTACAATAAATGAGTGCGGCCAAGATTTAAACATACATTTCAGTCAATTGAGAAAATTATCTAGAAACAGTAGAGAATTTGAAACGCACTTATTAATAACTTGAAAGTTAATTTCAAGACTTAGAAAAGTACGATATCTGAACCCATTTTGAGAAATTTAAAAAGATAATATAAATTAAATTCAAATAGTAAATTAAAATTGTAGTAAGCCTTGAAATGTTAATTGGTTGTGCACTGTGTCTTACTCCTATCCGTTTGGGTAATCCGTAACATTGGAAACTTGCAAAACGTTAATTTACAAGAACAGATAAAAAATAAAGGGGTTGAACCAATCTGTTAATTTTTGTAGTGAGGCAAGAACCGCGTCTGTGGGCACGCAGCCTAAATGCCAGTATCGTCTAGTTTAGTTTTGCATTGATGGGACGTCTAGAGTTTGAATACCACCAGGTTTATTGAAGGTACTTTTTCCTAAATGTTTTTCCACAATCCTCCCGCGCAAGTTCATGTACATTTCCTCTGAATTCTAATGTCCTCATTCCCACTCCATTAGCGTGTTTTTTTTTAGCACCACGTCTTACTACCCATTCGGGGAGTACATTTATGTATTAGTTAGGCTAATTGGTTAGGGATGAAGAAGGTTAATTTTGGAGAAAGTGTAGCCACATTTGCGTTAAGAGAGAGAGAGAGAGAGAGAGAGTGATCGTGGAAAACCATTTATGAAAAAAAAACTCCAGTACAACCAAATAGGTTTAAACCACGATCTACCCATCATCGTCAATCTAGTCTGTTGTGAAAGTAGCGCCTTAGACCATGCAGCCACTGAAGCTGGTATTAGCGTAATTAAAATACATCCTGGGTGGCTTTTAAACGCGCTTGGGGGAAGGGGGGAGATTAACCCCTATCCTAGGTAGTGCCTTAAATATTCCTCGCTCTATTGGTGTATTAGTGTCTAAAAACTGCACGCGAATATCCCCCCGAGCCTGCCATATAATTCGCCCCCAGTAAGACTCGAACAGGGAAATTTGACAAAGAACGCATGCGCGTGTAAGGGGGTTTGACCACCTGGAGGCCTCTTGAGCTGTATCCGTATATTACAACACATCGTAAGACAACAGGTTTTTAGAATGGTGATGTTTCAATACACTTTCTCCGTTCAGTTGGATTGCGACTTTGGTAAGAGGAGAGAAAGATGGTCCAGCTACATTTTTTATTTGAGGTTTATTAACGTGCGTTTTCCTCACTGATTGATTATATTAACCAATTACTTAAAAACGTTCTTAATTCTTTAACAGACACATAATTCAGTCCTACGGCCATTAATCCATTTCTGTGAAAGTGAAATCCCCAATTTCAACGAGAACTAATTTTTCGTTCTTGCCGGGAATTGAACTCGGGACCCTTAGTTCATTATATACTGGATGGATGCATTCCAATAATTTATTACTTCCAAGCACCGAACATAATGATTCACCCTTTTAACAAATTTTGGATGCCCGTGCCCCTGTCCTTTATGAAATAATAATATACATGCACTAAAAATAAGTATGCGTAAAAAATGTAAACATATTTAATCAAAATTGTATTAATCTAAAATGATTGGCCTAACTGGTTAACATTCATAAATTTAGTTCTAGTTTGGACCTTTTGTCTTCCTAGTGTGTTATTTCTGATAGAAGCAGTTACAGTATATTTACTATGGCTCAATAATTAATGATGACACTTCAAGCACCAATTATTGTCCAGACTACAAGGATTATTTTTTGTGCTGTTATTCTCAAATTAAATTCATCTTACCCACTTCAGTAGCCGAATGGTCTAAAGCGTCACTCTTTTATAAGACTGGCCTACTAATGACGAGGAGATCGGGATTCGAATCCCAGTCGGGTAGATTTCTTTAATATATTCCCACTCTCCTTCCATGCAATTGTAGGAATATCAAATATTAACTACTTCCTTACTCATCCCTACCCCATTAGAATATATAATATATGAGTATAGCCTGATAAGTTAGTGAGATGCGATGATAAAAAAAAAAACTCTCCTTATCCCTGTTTCTTAGATTAAGCCGATAATACCCTTTGTGCTAACGTAAGGGATATATTTGTTTTAGCATCACGACTTACAACACGTCCTAGCTATAAGCATGTGTTTTAATAGTGCCAATGTGTTAGGGGTGAGGAAGTTTGAATTTATAGGAAGTATAGATTATTATTATTATTAGCACCGCGTCTTACTACCCGTTCGGGTTATACGCACTTACGCTAATGTGTAATGGTAGGGTGATTGTGAGATGAAATGGAGGACCTACAGTTTAACGTGGGATCCGAACCACGGTGGAGGCCTGGCATTCCTCACATTCACAAGATGTCTTGTCAGAGGTGAAGGAAGGGTTTGGTAATCAGATAAATCTGTGCCGGGACCGAGGATTGAACCCCGGCCGCCAGCACAGAAGTCTGACACCTTACCCCTAGACCGCCAGGTCACCTACAGGAAGTATAGAGAAAGAGTGGAAAATTATATCGGTAAAACAATGCTCAGTAAACCTGACTGAGTTTAACTCAGAGTTCCCTTAATCGGCAGTCTAGTGTGCTGCAGGATCCTTAGACTATGTGGCCACCAAAGTGGGTTAAAGGATATTAAATAAATGTGGGTGTACCTGGACCCCAAAATTAATTAACCTAAAAAATACAATTACAATTTTAAGATTCCAGTTTCTAAGTGCACATTTTTGTCAAGAGGGGCTGATCATTTTTAAAATCTCAGGTTTCTTCGTGCAGTATATATAGCACAATACTCATTATTGACCAAACAACTTCTTCATTCTATTAATATAAATAAAAAGATTGATACAACAACGATGTCAAACTGTATCACCATTTCTAGTAACTGGGCAGTATATTTTTAATTTTCAACGTAAACAAAATGGAAAGGTTATTTTTAGCAGATAGCACCAATTGAAATTTTGTTTTATTGAAATGATTTGTAATTTGGTAGAAACTCCCCGTCCGATGTTCATTTATAAATTTAAATAAATGACAGCCGTATACTACCCGTATATTGTGCCAAATTATATTCCTTAATCGATTTCCTACACTTAACTAAAACAAGTGCAATTCATTAAATTGCACTTGTTTTAGTTAAGTTGGGCTCGAAACGTTTCACATGAAAAGGGTAAAACTTTCCCAAATGAAATTAAGTCTTTCAGATAAATTCAATAACACAAGCGTATTTATATTTATATAGTTATGTATCTTTATTTTTCCAAGTATTGGTATTATTTGAATGTTTGTTGGTTTGGGAGCCAAACATATTTGGGAGTATTTTTGGAGACTTGAAGTCTTTAACAACGGCCATGAGACAGTTCATGTTGCAATGTTTAAACTTGGTGAAATCTGTCGATATAAATACTTCCCACAAGTTATACCAATACTCTAAAACAAATAATACACGTTTGTTTGTGAGAAATGGTTGTTTTCCAGCTCACGTTTTCTCAAATAAATGGAACATTTGGTCAATTGAAACACTGGTATTAATCTATAGTATAATTTATTTAAGAGCCCAAATCTTTTCCAATTAAATGGAAAATTTATACACGATTAATTTCCACCAGAAATTGCATTGAAGAACAGTTTTCTGTGTTCTTCCCTTGACAACAACGAAATTTGTACCAGAAATCAAACTCACGTAATTATTTTTCAATGTTATTGTGTTTTTTTAAATACTGCCTTATTGTTAAATTTATCTGCAGAGTTGCCTTATTTCCCTGTACGATTGCTTGTTTACGTGAAATTACAAATTTACAAGTTGTTGATGTAAAATAAGACACATGGAAGCAAACAACTGAGAGGGAATTATTAAGTGTGTATAGGCCTACTTTTATATCAATAGATTAGAAATGAATGGTTTTATTAAGAATTTATGGTTAGACTTGTATAGGAAATGTATTAATATTTGTTATAATTTTCAACATAAATTAAGTAAAACATGCAGCAATAATATAACATATTTTGTAATGATAATTAAAATATAGGCCTAAAATGAAAGGAGAAAAATTATTTAAAAAACTATTAGTTAATCTAAAGGATCTCAGTACTATTTTTTTTAGTACATATATTTGTTAAGCAAATCAATGGTCTTATATAATCATAACATTTTAAAAAATAATTTGCTTTATACAATTTTCAGTTAAATCCCTTTAAATATGTTAATTTCAAAATGTTTGGTTATTTAAGGCTTATAAGCTAATTCGTGTTTCAGACTTACCTAACTAATATTAATCATACGATAGGTGTAATTTAAAATTAAAACATCTATACTTGTCAGGAGCTTGAGTGCAATATTTACAGCCCAGATCATAGTTAGAAAATAAAAATATTTAGCAGAGCATACAAGAAAATATTTTAATCTGATTCATAAATACATATATCAAGGGGATACACTTGTATTAATGTAGCCTTCATGCCATCGAAACACAAACAGTTCAAAATATAAGTTCCTGTGAAACGCACACCTTCACTTTTTATCTGGACCAAATACTAAATTGTTCGCACACACAAGATTAACTCCGAAAGAGCCAATTAATTTGAATATAGTGTGTTGATTGTTATTTAAACAAAAACATTATTAAAATTTTGAAAGTATAACATTTGAAATATTATTTTTAAATCGATGTCTATTGTAACTATAAAATTTTTGCTAAAATATTGACACAAATAAAAATTATCAACCATAGGCTAGAAATGAAAAAAATAAAATTAGAAACTAGGGAAATCAAGGACAGCTTTATTAGCTATAGTAAATATATATTAATAATGTTGAAAGGATCTTAATTTAAGACAATTGTACATGTTTTAAAGCAAAACACAGTTTTTTAAGCAATAAAAGAATAAATACCGTATTCTTGACTCGATTTTACCAACTTATCCAAGGCCAAATTAATAAGTTATTTGTTTTAGTCTTGTGAACAAAATAAACAAGTCTATTATTAAATTAACAAGTTTGTTTGAATAAGTCCAAGTTTGTTTATCTTATCAATCATTACATTGCAAGAAATAAGAATTATCAATTATGGAAATATCTTAATGATGCTATTCTAAGCCAATGTGATCAGTGGGCAAAGCCAGAATCCGCTGAGCACAGTGGGCAAGATCTTTCAAAAGTCTATGTTCTCCGGACGGGCTATCCTGAAAGTTGTTTTTAGCACGTCATACTATTCTTTCGGCTTATACGCTTATGTACTAATTACGCTAATAGTCTTAGGGATGAGAAAAGGTATATTTATAGGAAGTGTAACAGCATTTGCGTGGAGATAAAGGGGAAAATAATTTTGGAAAAAGAAATTAAGTACACCTGTTGGAGACTTTAACCTTGGTCTCCCCATCATCGGCAGTCTAGCCTACTGCGAGAGAAGCGCCTTAGACGATGGGGCCACTGAAGTGAGCGAAAGGCCTACCGCCTACTCATATCATTAAACTAATTAAGTTAATTTGCTAGTTGCTTGGGATGTATTAATTTAAGCACTATGTTGTGTAGGGTTTCCCTTGTAAAAGCTATTAAATTTAATTTTAAGGTGTTTTAATGTAATTTCTCAAGTAATTGCTACTGATTAAAACTCACCTTGGATTGCACGAATGTATCCATCCTCTGCTTTACCTCCTGGCCTCTCTTTGGTCGGAAAAACATGTAAACCCTGTCGACATCTGTCGTACGTAGGAGCTTCTCCACCAGGACTTTCCCCAAAAATCCGGTGGCTCCCGTGACGAGGATAGTCCTGCCCTTGAAGAACTCCAAAACCGTGGGAAATTGCTCCTCCACGCCTCCTTCTTCGACAACCATCTTTGAACCCGTAATTGGCAACCTAAAACCATATTATATATGAATAGCGTGTTTTATTATTTGAAAATGGTCTTTATTGTAAACTGAGTTTGGCTCATATTGGGGTGAGGTGTGAAGGGGTTTGGATGTTGGGATCTCTCCCCCTTATTTAGACTCCTATAGCAGCATTCAAAGATATATTCAATTAATCCAAGTGATATTCTTGACGATTAGTGAAGCTTAAAAGTAATTTAAAATTAAGGCTTTAAAGAAAAAAATTAACATCGTTATGGAAACTTGTGGTGTGTTTATATTATATAATAAACACCTATTGACATAGCGATAAAACATATATATATAATAAACAAATACAATGTTTACATATGTCATATTATATTAACAATATATACTATACAGTATTTATTATTTTAACTATGCATGCTTGAATTATTTACAAAATTAATGGTATATTATATGATATATACATTGCATGGACAAGAATCAATTATAATTTTAAGCCCACTCAGAATAAATACTCCATATTTCATTGATTTCTAAATGTTGTACTCCTCTGATATTTAAGTAAAATAAATTGAAAACACCAAACACATTTTATATAAAGTATCAAATGTGGTGTAAATACTTCATCTTTATATAAGTGGATTGCAACACAGGTCCGAATTTTGGTGTTCGCAAGCACAAGGTAATTTTATTACAAAATTTGCTAAAAAAGGGGGGAAAAAATATTCTTTTTTAACCATTTGACTGGGAATCATGTCCATTGAAATTAGTACTTCTACTTTCTAAAACATCCTCTAGATAGCGTATGAACATTGAATTTAAGCGTCTAGAGACGATTTATTCTAGTTTGACAACAATGGAGAAATGAGTACTCAATAATTGCTGGCTGAGTGTACTGAAGTTTACCTAAATGGTTTTGCACTATCCTTCCACGCAAAAACGAGTGTATTTCTTACTTTTATCATTATTATCCCATTATTGTATATAAACGTTCATAACTTAGGTAGTAAAACCTGATGAAAAATTATTTCTGTTTGATTACTAGTGCACATGGTCTAAGGTGCTACTCTTGAAATAGATTTGACTGCCGATAACGGGGAGATGTGGTTCGATCCCGGTTAGGTGTACTGAGGGTGGTTTTTCTTAATGGTTTCACTCTCCATCGTCACGCAAATGTAGGTAAACTTCCTCTAAATTCAACCTTCTTAATTACTAACTCACAAGCGTAATTAGTGCATAGGCATGACAACATAATGGGTAGTAAGACGGTGCTAAAAAGAACTACTAGTTTAGTGATAGTGTAGTTTTAGTGGAGGAATTTGTCTTTTTAAAGGGTCAATTGAACATAATAATCTTCAATTTCATATTTAATTGGATTAAATATTAATTTGAAAATCATTTTAAAAACTGTCCTTAAACGTTGTACAATAATTAACAAAATGGCGTGGAAAAATTATGTAGTCTCACTCTTTAATATAATAAAATCTTACATAGATAAAATATTTTTTTCCCTTGAATTTTATTTAACTCAGCCATTTTGTTTGATATTTTCAGGTCACACTTATCCTGAAACCAGTTATAAGTAATTTTCCCTTATTTCTTCATAAACTAGTTAAATAACACGTTCTTCGTACGGGATGTGTAAAATACGTATCCAATGCTAAATTAAGTATGCTAGAATCCATTTTTAAAGGAATTGTAAATTTGATACAGTTTTTTGTAGAGAAAATATACACATAACTCTTAAGATAAAATAGCGTTAGATAAGTTAAACAAAAATATAAAAAATACTAAAAATAATTTAGCTGTTTCTTTGAAACATTAAATTTTTTCTCATAACCAAAATGGTAGAAATTTTTAGTAACTTTAGCTGTTTATTTGAACTTAATGTTTTCTTCTATATATGGTGTTTAGTTGGCTGTATTCTATCCTCACATCCTCATTGGATAATCGTCTCAAGCTCAATTAATAGCTCTATACTGCACTAAATGCATAGAAGCATAACAAGCTAAAGTTAAATCAACCATGAGGTATCCCCTATTCACTATTAGTAAAGCGTAATGCCTGAATATAGATTAATTTTTTGCTCCGTGCGCTTATCACTATTATTATTATTATTATTATTATGATTATTAGCACCGCGTCTTACTACCCGTTCGGGTTATACGCAATTACGCTAATGTGTAATGGTAGGGTGATTGTGAGATGAAATGGAGGACCTACAGCTTAACGTGGAATCCGAACCACGGTGGAGACCTGGCATTCCCCACATTCACAAGATGTCTTGTCAGAGGTGAAGGAAGGGTTTGGTAATCAGATAAATCTATGCCGGGACCGAGGATTGAACCTATTCACTATGATTATGAATATTATCATTAAAAATAATGTGCTATTTGCGTTTAGTATGTTTTTTTAGCACCGCGTCTTACTACCCATTCGGGCTGTACGCTTATGTTCTAATTATTATAATGGGTTGGGTATGACAAAGGTTAAATTTAGAGCAAGTGTACCAGCATTTGCGTGGAGAGAGAGATATTGGGGACCATTTAAGGATCGAACCATGATATCCCCGTTATCGGCAGTCTAGTGTATTGCGAGGGTAGCGTCTTAGATCATGCAGTCACCGAAGAGTGTCGGGTCACTATTAGCTATGCAATATGCCTGAATATAAACTCAACTTTAAATCAATTTACTGCGTTGTGCACTATTCACTATGTATCGATTATGAACACTATGATTAAACATATTATGTTTAAACTTCTTGTATACTATATGCCATGACCTATTCACTATTAGTTAGGCTTTACCATTAATATATACCCAACCCAAACGTTAAGCTACGTTTAAGTAAAAAGCACACATATAGAGGAAAGGTCACAGTGGTCCTATAGCTCTACCAACCAAAACAACTGAACCCGGATTCACTGGTAGAATCAAGTTAGCCTTCGTCACATACATTATTGTGTAGGCGTTGTACGTTGTACCTCCCACAACAAAGTTGCTTTGTTTGGGTCCCAGGTAGGGTTCACGGGTTCAGAAAGTAAGCGGGATACAAAGTATTAGGAGCTCTCGATAAGTGTGTTGTAGGTGACCTGGCTGTGTAGGGGTAAGGTGTCAGACTTCTGTGCTGGCGGCCGGGGTTCAATCCTCGGTCCCGGCAAAGATTTATCTGATTACCAAACCCTTCCTTCACCTCTGACAAGACATATTGTGAATGTGGGGAATGCCATGCCTCCAGCGTGGTTCGGATCCCACGTTAAACTGTAGGTCCTCCATTTCATCTCACAATCACCCTACCATTACACATTAGCGTGAGTGCGTACAACCCGAACGGGTAGTAAGACGCGGTGCTAATAATAATAATCATAATAATAATAATAATAATAATAATAAGTGTGTTGTGTTTGTCACTTAAATTTCATAAAACTAATGGTAGCTAAAAAAAAATCAAATAAATTTGCTTCGGCGAAAATCAGTAAGCAATTCAAATAAAATATAAATTTTGAATGAAAAATTATTTTCTATGTGGAAACCCAATATAAATTAGATATAATTATAATAATCAATTTAACAAGATAATTCAAAGCTTTGTTTTATTCCATCACATTTTGGGCCCACTACACATCCAAGCTATCCGTATATTTAGACTAATGGGGTGTGGATGAAGTAGGTAGAATAAATAGGAAATGTACCTGCATTTTCTAGGAGGAAGAGTGGGAAATAATTTTTTTTTAAATACTGCCTCAGTACACCGAACCGGAATTCAATCCCCGATCTGTCCCTGATTGGAAATCCAGTTTAATGTGAGACTGCTGACTTAGACCATGTGACCACCAAAATAGGTATGATGAGTTGAAAAGAATTTTGAGGAAATGTATCGGCATTTTTGGAGAGAAAGCG
>CABEEJ010000177.1:297953-384786 GCA_901482245.1 Timema douglasi
CAATACCACCATTAGTAACTGCTTCAAAAAAGCTGGATTCAAAGTGACGGATGAACCGGAACCTGAAAGCTTACAAGAGGAGGAAGAGAACTGTGAAACACTTGCAGAATGGAACCAGATTATTGCTGCTTGTAGTAGCAATGAAAATGACCAGCAGCCCACTTTTGAGGATTTTGTGCGTATGGACGATGATGTACTAGTATCGGAAGAGCTCACTGACAAATACATTATTTCTGAGTTCTTAGAGATAGAACAAGAAGAAGAAGAGGAGGGTTGTGAAACTTGTGAAGAGCCTTTAGAAAAAGTATCAAAGCGTGACGCAGAAAAAGCCTTAGAAACTTTACAAAATATTTTGAGATGTCAGATATTAATAATCCTGACATATTTAATCAAATTTATACTATGGAGAAACACCTTAAAGCAACTAACAATCTAATACAAACTAATATCACCGATTTTTTTAAGCCATAATTTTATTTTAAATAAAATTTGTGTAACATGAAATATACATTTCTTTTACATTTGTATGTACATAATTATAAACATTTCCACCTCTTTATATGATAAATATACATTTCGACCTCTCATAGTGGGACCCTCTATAAGTAAGACAATTGTCATGTTAACCTGCTTATTTGGGAAACTGGATAAATGGAAAACCTCTATAAGTGATAAAAAAAATGTTAGGTCCCTTGAGATCCCAGTTAAACAGGTTTCACTGTATTTTACTCCAACGTGGTTAACACGGTCAGTGTTAAGCCAATCAGACATTAAACAAAATAATTTAATCACAAGTTTCTAAGAAAGTATGTCAGTTAGGACTACGGATGTAAAAAAAAATTATTGATACTTTACTATTATCAGTAGTTTCCTCTCAATACTAGTATTTTTTCACTAGATACTTTTTTTCCCCGATACTTTTACTGATATTAGTACTCAACTCCGGTAACAAATTGGTATCGAAAGGAACAGACATCTTGCTATCGTTACTCATGGCCCATGTTGAGATTAAATGTTTATTAGTGTTTCCATAGAGCAAGAATAAATGGACATATTTCCTAATCCTCCCTCATTTTATGCATGACAATCAAGAAGCAACTCCAGCATTCAGGGCCGTATGTAAGAACGTCACTAAGTGGATGCTAAGTGGGCACTATCGTGGGTTTGCTTGCGTCATCATAGGTTATAAGGTGGAGCGATAGTGTGCTCGAGGACCACATTATCGGTCCACTAAGCATTCACGTTCTTGCATAACGCCCTCAATCTCTTTTAGCATATCATAATCCATAGCTGTTCTTTCATCTTTATTTATCAACACAGTTGTCTGACTGGTTAACAGATGAGTGGAGACTAGTCTACATAACACCCCCTTCATTAATCAATGAGCAAGGTCATCACAAACTAAAGATTTTGTAGGATAACAATAAACTCAGGCTATTCAAGATGCTCCAAGCAAATGAAGAAGAAACGTTTATGTGCAGATGAGGCATACCATCCATTCTTCTATGGTTTGTCAATTGTTAATAATCTAATCTTGATAGAGTACATAAACGGCGAATGTAGTTTAAAAAAATGCCACCTCATAAAAGTATATTATGAAAGTTTTTTAAGTAGCTGGCACCCACCTCAGTGGCTAGTTTCGTTTTGAGCTAGACTGCCGAGGACGGGGAGATCGAGGCTAAAATCTCGGTCAGGTGAACTGAGGGTTGTTATCCCTAAATGGTTTTCCATTATCCTTCCACACAAATGCTGGTTAACTTCCTCTAAATTCAACCTTTCCCATTTCTAACCCATTAGCGTAATTAGTACATAAGCGTAAAACCCGAACGGGTAGTAAGACACGGTACTTTTAAAAAAAGATGTTATGTAGCGAAAAAGCATCTTGTAAAATTTGCTTTAAATTATTAAAAACCATCATAATTTTCAGTGTTTAAATGAAAATAAAATGATGATGCAAAAGTTGAGACCTTTTGTAACACAACGTCTTACTACCTGTTCAGGTTATACGCTTATGTACTAATTACACTAATGGGTTAGGGACTGGGAAGGCTTAATTTAGATTAAATGCAGCCAAATTTGAGTGGTGGGAGAGTGGAAAACCATTTAGGAAAAACCACCCTCGGTAGCACCCGATCGGGATCGAACCCCGATATCCCTGTATTTGGCAGTCTAGTCCAACACGATATTAGTGCTTTAGACCACTTGGACACCGAAGCGGGCAAGAGATTATTAATACTAGATAAAAAAAAAATTTACAGATTAAAATTTCGATACCGTTACTTACTGTTATCGATTCTTTTCGTTCGATACTAGCACGGTATCGATATTTTTATGCCGATACTTTAAATTAGTACAGTTTCGATACTTTTCTTTAAATACCACATCCCTAGTTAGGACGCCTTACTTGAGTGCAGACGTCTAGAAATCTTGCGTTATATATGAAGACGTGGTCTGCTAGGTTCAGGTGACCTGGGGGTCTATGGGTAAGGTGTCAGACTTCTGTGCTGGCGGCCGGGGTTCAATCCTCGGTCCCGGCACAGATTTATCTGATTTACAAACCCTTCCTTCACCTCTGACAAGAAGTGTATTAATCATAACTTGTAAATGTGGGTAATGCCAGGCGTCCACCGTGGTTCGGATTCTACGTTAAACTGTAGGTCCTCCATTTCATCTCACAATCCCCCTACCATTACACATTAGCGTAAGTGCGTATAACCCGAACGGGTAGTAAGACGCGGTGCTAATAATAATAATAATAATAATAATAATAATGCTATATTCACGACAAATTGGAAGACAAAAGTATGGACATGTCCTTTTATAGCAATGAAAACCTTACATTCTAAAATAAATGATAAGACACAATCGTACACATTTTCTCATATAGCGTATTACCAGTTTGACCTGTTCTTCGCGTTGGTAAGCCGCATCAAAAGAATATTAAACTAGGAAGTTCAACATCTGGTTGGCAACATTTATAAACTAACTTCTTGTACAATCCTGAACTAACAATGGCAATCCAAATCTATGAAAGGAGCTAAATTTTTGTAACAAAATTCTACCTAGCCCCTAAACGGAGTAAACAAATAAACGCAATCCATTAACCATACAATATTTGCCTAAGCACGATCATAAGATAAGTGAAATGAATTAATATACTTTGTTACAGGAACATTTTTGTAAAAAGCTCATAATGGTTTACATAAAAGCGTAGGCTTACATGTAAATAATGTTTATTTTAATTATTCTGTAGCACTTGTCTAGTCTATCTGATCCTTAGACATTTAGCTTTGTAAGGGACCCCCTTGATTCCCCTTAAGCTAACCCTTACCTTTTGGGTTTTTTCTTTCTAGTTTTTTTTCTGCCTATACAAAATTAAAACTGTCTTCCATATAAAAAAATAAGTTTTTTTTATTAGTTTTGCAATTTTGAGGGGAAGCCCCTCCTTTCCATCCACTTCCTGTATTCGTATTCTGAAATTCCAAAAAAAAATTTCTTCCAAACTAAATTTAGATTTGGAGAGATTTCAAGCATATCCCTCCTCCACCAACGCATTTTGACTCCCACATTCCCATTTTGAAATTTTAAGGATTTATTTTTTTATCTGATATAGTTTTTTTTTTAACCTGATAGATTTTCATTTACAAACACACTGAAAATAGTGTTCTAGATTAGTTATATCCATTTCGATCTCTTACATTTCCCGTTTTTCAATTTTGAAATACCATTTTGTTATCCAAGAAGCTATTTTAGTTACATGACAAATTTTTAATTTTATTACACACCAAGAAGTTTTTTATTTATTAGTTAAGAAAGTGTTGAGCTCCCCATTTCTTGGAACCCATTTTTAAATTTCTATTATTTGGTATATTTTGATTTTTGATTATTTGGGGTAGTCGTCCTAACTGCTTGTAAGTATTTAAATTTTCTACCGCTCTTATAAAACCATTACTTTATGTTCATTAAATTCTTAACTCTCCTTTAACTCAATCCTTGATCTTACAATTTTAAAAAACTTTCAGACTTTTCTAGTTATTTGCACTATTTCTATTTTCTACAATACATAAAGATGGATATCTCTGTATGTTTGAAAATTTCTTCTCGTCCCCTATTTAACTGCTTCCACACACACCCTCCCACTTTGTAATCTAAAATTTTTAATATTTCTATTTTTATTTGTTTATAGGTAGGGGTTCTTTTTTTTAATCTGCTTGCCAAACTTAAATATTTTACCACACCTAAAAGTGTTTTATATATACCCCTCTACCTCCCCTTTGCCTTATTTCCCATGGTCCCATTTAAAATTTTGAGACGCTTCTGGTTATTTTAAGTGGTCTACTTAATTTTCTTCCGAATTTTAGTTTTATACCACACTGAGAAGAAGTTGTTTCTATTAAATTTGGAAATTTTTAATCCCTTCCTTCTACCCACTGTTTTACAACTACCACTAGGAAATTTTCAATTTTCAATTTTAAGACTTATTTGGTACCTTTGTTCGTTTGTTCTGTTTTATATATATATATATATATATACCTATATACAATTATTAAAAAAAAAAATTCAGATTTTGAAAAATCAGTTATCTATGAACTATCCTCAAATTATGTATATTTGGAAATATAAAAATGTATTCTGTTATAAGATTTAATTTATTTTAACTAAATGTGCCATTCTCAAAAAAATACAATTGTTTCTGAAATTTGACAATGTAATCTACCAATAAGTTAATTTTTTTAAAAATTACAAATGCGCCAGTAATTTTTATTTATTATGTAAAATAGTCTCCAGATACCAACCTTTAACCAAATTGTTAAAGCTCTTTTCAAAAAATGTATTTTTTTTTAAAGTGGTCATTA
The DNA here is from genome assembly GCA_901482245.1 of Timema douglasi. Lineage (NCBI taxonomy): Eukaryota > Metazoa > Arthropoda > Insecta > Phasmatodea > Timematidae > Timema > Timema douglasi. The sequence goes on from CABEEJ010000177.1 coordinate 302,810, forward strand.
TTAATCTAATATTAAACCGATTTTCAAGAAAAACAAATCTTAAAAATTATTTTTACTGTAAAAAACTTAACAGATACTCATTTTAAACAAATTCATAAGACTCATTACCAAATAAATATTTCAAATTAAAAAAATCAACCGTTAGTAAACTACCTTTAAACGAATTCTCCCCTAAAAACAAATAAACATTTTTATTTGTAATTTTAAACAATTCCCAGATAAAGATTTTAAATGAACTCATTAAAGCTATTTTAGAAAGATTTTAAATTTTCTAAAATAGTTTTAGTAAACTATTCTTAAATGAAGTTTACACACACAAAAAAAGTATACAGTGTTATTTTTGCAGTCAAACACTCGCAAAATATCCATTTTAAACAAAATCGTTAAAGCCATTAAAAATAATTCCAAACTTCAAAAATTACTTATAAGTAAATTTATTTAAGAGGTAGGGTTATTTTTTTTAAAGAAAAATAACTCTAAAAAGGGGGAGGGGGCAAATACATCAATTACTAGAACTAAAATAAGTTTTCCAAAATTTGCCAGCATAAGACAACTCCAAATATCATCTAGAAACATCCACTTTTTAAAAATTTTGCAGATTATGATCATACACATTAGCTTCTAAGGGAATGTAATTTTCAAAATTCTTCAGGCAAAGACCATTCAAAATAGCTCCTAGAGCATCCAAAAGTTACAAATAAGAAAAAGTACTGGAAAAATAGTTTTGATATAATGTATCTAACTAAGGTCACATTATTGATACGATGGCCTCATTAACCATTAAAAGGATTGAAATAGTCTCTAGAGGCATTTAATAGTCATACATTTTTTGCATCACAATTTAATTAAAATTAAATGGTATGTCCCTGATATCGTTATATTTTATATAATACGAGTGTGCACGTGATTAATAGTATTATTCATAAATATTAAAAACCAAATTAAACTTTTTACTATAATTTTAATTAAATTACTACTAGGACACATTTTTATTAGAACAATGAATAGATAAACTTGTTCACGAAAATGTGACTCTATTAAACAAATACACCCACATGTTAGCAGTCCTTTATTCCGAGTGTCCTCACACATGTTTCAACTCTGATCTCAGCAATGCTACCTGTGTTTGTGTCGTCTACCAGCACATTCTTAAAATTCCACATGCGGTAACTAATGACCGCCTTTCTCCAACCGACCAAAGATAAGTCGCCAGAGCTCAGTGTTATTATCTTACAAAACAAATATTATATTATTATTATTATTAGCACCGCGTCTTACTACCCGTTCGGGTTATACGCACTTACGCTAACGTGTAATGGTAGGGTGATTGTGAGATGAAATGGAGGACCTACAGTTTAACGTGGAATCCGAACCACGGTGGAGGCCTGGCATTCGCCACATTCACAAGATGTCTTGTCAGAGGTGAAGGAAGGGTTTGGTAATCAGATAAATCTGTGCCGGGACCTGGGATTGAACCTCGGCCGCCAGCACAAAAGTCTGACACCTTACCCCTAGACCGCCAGGTCACCACCTTTTCCTTATTCAAACAAATACAATTATTTTTTTAACAAAATAACAATAGAACCGTTTTAGATTATTGAGGATTGTTTCAGTGGTTTCAAAATTTTCATAACTTCCATTACCAGGAGCGTTTCGTCTATTGGTGGTTCCGGGAATCAGCCCCACACTATAATTAGAAGGGGTGTGTGAATTGCGCTTTTTAAATTCATAGTGAGTCAAATCTAACAATATGAAATAATTCAATGGCCGAATATAGTTTAGAATTTTTTCAAAATTTTTAATTTAGGAGAAATAAATGACTGTTGGATAATTTGATAAATTTGTGTATTTTTTTTAATACCTCGTCTTACTACTCGTTCGGATTATACGCTTGTATAATAATGACGTTAAGGGTTTTAGGGATGAGTAAGGGCATATTTAAAAGAAGTGTACCCACATTTGCGTGGAGGGAAAGTGGAAAACTATTTTTTTTAAACACCTCAGTATACCCTACCGAGATTCTAACGTTGATTTCCTCATCATCGGCAGTCTAGTCTACTGAGAGAGTGATGACTTAGACCATGTGGCCACCAACGCGGGTAACTTTATGTATTAAATGTAATTTAAAAAACTTATATTTCAAACATGATTAACATATTTTGTCCTCAGCTGAGAAATTAAGTAATTATAATAGCATGATATTTAATTCTTTTAAATTGTTCTTAGGTAAAAACTTATTTGTAGTATACTTAACAGCACAAAATGACAAAAATTGAACATAAAATATATATATTAACTTTTAAAGTGTGACAGATTGACTTTAAAGTTTACTTTAACAAACAAATTAAGATTTATGTAATTCCTAATATTAATTGATATTTGTTTATGACACTTATTTCTAGAGAAAAGATGTTCAGATTTTTTTGGCTCCGAGCCAAGTTCAAGCTTCATAATCACCAATCACAAGGCAATTGAATCTAAATAGTGATTTATTACACTCGCTATCAGACTAGTTTGTATAAAATATCTTAAATGAATTTGGTATGTTGGCGTAAAATGAATAATTTGTTTGTCTGATCCTAATTTTAATATTTATTTTTCTCGGATATTTAATTAATTAAATCCATTTCATATCACATTCACCTTAGCATTGCACATTAGCGTAAGTGCGTATAATCCGAACGGGTAGTAAGACGCAGTGATAATAATAATAATAATAAATTAAATGGTAGTTTTAACAAGCATCAATATATATATACATATTTGTATATCTAATTCTCGCGTCAAAACAAAAACAATAATAACTGTGTGAATAAATATACTTGTAGTGCAAATAAAATAAATATGCTAGTAAAAAGACCTATACAAATTAAACATAACGCAAATACATATTTAGCTCACAACAATATACATAAATGATCAAACAAATTTGGAACCAGTGGAACATTTCCTTGTTACCTTTGACAAAGTAACACATTTTTTAAATTATTATGATTCCCTTAACGCAACTACAGGTAGCTAAACAACTCCGGCCTTGATTTCACGTGATTATAAAAGCGACACACCGGTAAAAACCGTCAAGATTACAGTGTTTATTTTTTCCTCATGGCATATTAGTACGTTCGGGTTATACGCATACATTAATTAATAGTTATGAGAATGCTAGAGTTTTAATATAAATATAACCACATTTGCATGGAGAGAGAATGGGAAACGGTTTAGGAAAAAACACGCTTACTAACCCGGCTGGGACTTGAACTCTCATATCCCCGTCACCAATAATCAAATTTATCGCAAGTTTGATGCGTTTGATGAGCGTTTCCCAACCAGGGGTCCATGAAGAGTCATGTGGGCTTCCACAAAACAATCGTAGATTTATAAGTTTTTTTTAATGTAAATATAAATATTCATTATTCACAATTTGCTTAAACATTTATTTTTTACTTTCTCATATCAAGATAAAATATTGCAATGTTCAAAATATTCGATCTAGAGATTATAGTGAATATTTACATTTTATGTGAGCCCAAAACAAAAAAAGAAAAGTGATTTTACAATTCTGTTTGTCTATCTTTGGAGACGGATCCCAAATGGTAGGATGTATGTTGTTCAAACTTGATATTTAAATCATATAATATAAATAATAAAAACACCGAATGAAATATTGTTATGGAGTAAAATAGCTATGTAAATCAATAAACTAGCACACTGACCAAGCACAATGTTAGATCACTAAAAATAAATAATAAATTAATAATATATTGTCATCAAAAGGGAAACAATTATTGTCTCACATCGTGTGCTGTGGTACGTGCAGTTCAAAGAAACACTTAAAAGAAAACAATTTCTTCTGTTTATTTGTTTCAATTATTGTGTGTTAATATATGTTCTTTATTATATTTTCTCAACATCCCCCCCCCCCCCCCCCTGCTCCAAATTTTACAGCACCCCTGGCCGATCTTGCTGCACTCTTTAAGGTTTTTGGCCTGTATGCAAGAACGGAGCTGAGTGGGCCATTATTGTGAGTGGAAAGGTAGTGGTGTTGATTTACTTGCTAATTATGGTGATTTGCGCAAAATGTGACGTAAACGAGTGAAGCAGAAGTGCAGTCTTGAGCACGCTACTGCGGCACTAGCGGACAACTCACAGTATGTATGTATGCATTGCTAAACCTTTCATACTATCAATACACTTTCGGAATTAATACAACTTGTTTGCAGGCTTTCATTTTGTTTACTTTTAACTATAAGTTACACTCTGTGTAAACAATTTTTGCCGTCAGCGAACTATTTATGGTGTGCTTTTTCAGATTTAAATAATTGTGTGCTAGTTCTACAGGTCAATACTTTATACATGACTAGACTTTAACAGAATTTAACCACCTGCATTTGTTAAGTTAGATTAGTTAAAGATAATAATATAGGTTGGTTAAAGATAGTTTTTAAGAAAATATAGGAAATCATTGATTAGAGAGAGACACCACCTCGAGTGCACGCTGCCAGAATTTGAGTTGATAAGTCGGCTAAAATGAGTACGATATAGCAGAGGTTGCTCTACCAATTAATAAAGAGATTAGTTGAAATTAATTTTTTAAGGTAATAAGAGGATGAACTTGGAGTGTCTTCCCTTTTTCTATTAATTTATTTTTGCATTCAAGAATGTTCTCTATTTCAGTTTGGGTGGACTTTACACCAGACACCTCACCAATGAGTAGTTTATTCTTCCAGTTTTGGAATTAAAAAAAAACTCATTTTACCAGCCCTAAATTATAAAGATAAAATATTTACTAATAATTTTGTTATTTAGATGGGTCACTCTACATTCGTGGAAATTTAGTTTTCTACATTCCTTAACATGTTATTTATACTTCTTCTGGAATAACATTTTAAAATTTAAAATATTCAGAACTTTATATTTATTTGGAATGGTACCTAAACCCGCTAGCAAAATTCCAGTTCACTATCCAGAGGTGTAGTTTATTTCTATTAGCTTTGCAAATTTTGACCCCCCACCCCCACCAGCAGTGATTTTTCCAATTATGTTCTATTTTTATTTTGCTATCTGGAGGGGTCCTTCTACCTGCTTGCCAAAGTTAATTGTTCTACCACAACTAAAAGTGATTTTATATACACTTTCCACCCACCTCTTTTCCCTTATATCCCGGGGTTTTATTTCATATTTTGAAATTCTTAGGGTTATTTTAAGTGGAGCCTTTACCTTCCTTCCACACTGAAATTAATTATTTTTACTAATTCTGGAAATTTGAAGCCCCTTACACTCCTCTCACTGTTGTCCAATTACCACTTATAAATTTCAATTTTTTTATACATGTTGAGTTATTTGGAGTCATTTATTCTACCTGTCTTTCAAATTTAAATTTTATACTATACTTAAAAGTTTTATACCGCCTTCCCCTCCCCCCCAAATTTCCTGCTGGGGACCCATTTTAAAATCGTCAGATTCCTGACAAATTTCAGTTTTACATTATATTAATAATTAGTTGTAGTTTTGTAAATTTTTGACCCCACCCTCCTCTCAAACTATTTTTCGACATCACTTTGAAAAATTTTAGATTCTAAGAATCATCTAATTACCGGGAGTTTTTCTCTATCTATTTGCCATGTTATAATGTTCGACCTCATTCCAAAAGTATTTTCAAACTATAGCCTCTCCCCCTCCATTTCCAGAATTCCATTACAAAATTAAAATTTTCATACTTTTATGTTTATTTGGAGTGGTCACTATCGATTCTTAAAGAATTTACTTTATCTATCACACAGAAATATAGGTTAATGTATTAGTTTTGGAAACGTTGATTCCCGTCACCTTACCAGTTGTAATATCTTCAGAAGTCTTTATATCGGCTTGCTAAATTTAAATTTCACATCACACCGAAAAGTATTACTTTTTGTAACCTCCATTCCCGATTGCCTGAGGTCATATTTAAAATTTAAAATGTGTGTAGACTTTTTTACGTCTGATTAATGTGGTCTCTTAGCCTTCCTTCCGAACTTTCTAACACACTGGTAAGTAGTTTATTCTATTAGTTTTGGGAATTTTAAATCTCTTGCCGCGACACATCATTTTTCTAACTATCATTTAGAAATCTCAATTTTTAAAATACTTACTTGGTTATCTCAAGTTATCCTTCTACTTGACTTCAAAATTAAAATTTTCTACCACAACTTTAAGTTTTGTTTTTGTTTATACACCTCTCCCCTATTTCTGGAACCCCAATAAAAGAATTAAAATTTTAAGAATTTTATAACTATTTGGAATTAACTCTATAGCTGCCTACTAAATTTAAATTTCCTACCACACTGATTAATAAATATTTCTATTAGTTTTGGTAATTTTGAAGCCAACTTCACCCTCTTTTCCCTAATCGCTCTTAGAAATAAAATATTTCAAGATTTATTTGGTCATCTGGAGTTGTCTCTTTATCTGTCTGCCACATTTTAATTTTATACTTCATCTTTAAAGGTTGTTCTTATTATATCTCCAATTCCCCTATTTACTAGAGCTCGATTTTGAAATTTCACATGTGTTTAGAATTCTCTGGTTATATGAGGTAATCCTTCTACCTTCATTTAAAGTTTCAGCTATACGCCTTAATCTATAAGTGCATAATATTTTACTGAACACATACACACACACACACACACACACACACACAGACTTTCTGTTTTATATATATTATATATGCATACTAGTCGGGAATAAGTACCCATTTGGGCTATACGAATATATTAAGTTTATTATTATTATTATTATTATTATTATTATTATTAGCACCGCGTCTTACTAACCGTTCGGGTTGTACACACTTACGCTAATGTGTAATGAAATGGAGGACCTACAGTTTAACGTGGAATCCGAACCACGGTGGAGGCCTGGCATTCCCCACATTCACAAGTTGTGATTAATTTTAATAATGAAATGGGGATGAGGAAGGTTGAAATATAAGGAAATGTACAAGCATTTGCGCATAGAAAATGTGTAAAAACCCTTAAAAAACCGCTTGACACTGATTTGGGGTTTGGGACTGTTCTTAAAAAGAAATTATGTATAGCATACATAAATAACACAATAGCAATGTCCTTAATACATAAAATATACAAATTAAGCTCAATAAACATATATTTATCAAACTATAAACTCATCTAACACCGAACGAAAACAAATATATAGCGACTAGATGGACACGTGGACTAAATTTCAATCTCATCTATTATCGTTTACCTATGCTGGGTGGCTGGGGTGTGAATCCCAGCCGCGCGTAACGAATGTTTGTAATTAAATTATTTTCCACACTCCCACTACACTTGTCCGGATGTACTCCCTTTAAATGCCACTTCCTCATTATTATCCCCTAGCCTAGTTAAATGTTGATAATTCGGCCATGTTCAGTGCAAGTACAAAATAATATAAAGCGAGCCATTGAACAACAGACCCATTTTCACACCAAGCAAGCATACAATAAAAATATACACTTTTTAACCAAATTAAAGTCCCTCCTCTTCTTATTTTATCATACGATTGATTAGTTGTACACTAAATCAAAGGAATTGTACCCAAATTTTGCATGAATGTGAACAAAATTCCACCATACTGTGCTTTCCTCATTCCTTTCTCATTTGTGTAAGTATGCGACTAGCACAGATGGATATTAGGAAGCTAAACACCATTAATTTAAATATATATTATTTTTTCACCGTGTTGTGCTAAATGGCCGGTCTCTTCGCACTTTAATGGTGTTGGGAGGAAAATATTAGGTTAAATGTACCCTTATTTACGTAGAGGAAGAGTAAGAAATCATTTAGGGAAAAACACCCTCAATACGTACGGCTAGGACTCGAATACAGATTGACAACCTCGCCAGCAAAGTAAATGGGACGAACTTGGTGAGAATAAGACTATGCGAATTTCCTTATATTTTCAGGACCTGTGACCTTGATGAAACATTTACTCTTATTTGGCGTAATATCTGAGTGTTGTAGATGGTGGTGAGGGGTCATCGTTTAGGGTTTTTAATTAGATACAACGTTAGTTAAAATGACCGCTACAACCGTCTGTAGTTGACCATGTCAGATAAGGTATATTCGTACAAAAATGTATTATCCGAAGTGATATTAAAGGCTATGAACACCAAAATATGTGCGTCAAGCTATTTTAAAAACCTGACCTCCTAAAGAGAAAAATCAAATATCTGATGGTTCACAACTAATCCACAATATATTTTAAATACATTTAAAACCTCAGCACAATAAGATAAAATATAAATAAATTAAAACAAACTGTTACTTAAAAATGTAATTTTTGTGTTTAATAGTAAATATTTACTGGGTTAAAAGGTATTTAAATGATCATATTGAAATATTTACACGTATATTTTTAGAAAGGCTTATTAAGTCGAATATAAAAAATTCAAACACTTGCAATTAATAGGTTTGAAAAATTTGATACATCTAATTTTATCAAATAGAACAGCTTTTAAAGGAAATGATGTTTTTTCAACATGTTTTTAAATCAAGACACAGTTAGAATCAATTTTGTTGTGATTTTTTCTTTTTTTACAAAACTTTTATAATCCATGATTCCCCTTAGTATGTTTTTAAGACTCGCAAGTAAAATGAAGACTTGGAATCAAGAAAAAGGGGACGCGAACCATCTCTGGCACTAGGGGATACAATTTTTTTTTTAATTCAATAAGTTAACAAATTGTTGTATTATAATTATTATAGTGAATAGTTTTGCAGAAATTACATTTTCACATGCAGTTAAATTAAACTTTAGTCCCAATGTTTTAGTGATTTCTACTAATTTCCAGCTTCTTACAAGTCCCTTAAAATATCAAAAACACCTTTGGATTTTCAAGTACAACCAGGGTTTCTCCCAAAAATAATTGGGTGAACAAATAAAACTCAAAAATTGAGCTGGTTAAATAAATATAGCTTTTATATTTGTTCTTTTCAAATTGGGTTTATTAAATAACTAAACCAAAGAGTATATATGAGAAAGGCCACTAAAGTAAATGCATCAACATTCACAGGTAAAAACAAAGGAAGAAACACAATGAATACTATGTGTGGAAAATAATCCCCCAGTTTACCTGTACGAGATTATCCAGTGATCTTCCCGTCCACGGCAACCAAGAGTAATACGAGTCTAATGCTTGAAGGTAAGGCGAGCCTAACTCCCAAGATCCCTCACCCACCACTGTGAGTTGAAACCAGTACAATAATTCAAAATTGAGAAAATATTATACTCGGAACGATCCTATTTCATATGGAAAGAACGTTGAAGGTGTTTGTGTTTGAAATGTGTAGCTAAATTAATACTCGAGGGTGGTTCAACACAATGGTAACAATACCACTCATGTGAGTATATTTTTCTTGTTACCTTAGTTTTCGAGTCACTCTCATATATTGTAGTACTTTCCAACTTATTTGATCTGAGTATTTTTAATATGTATTCTGTAACTGATAAAACTCAGGTAGTAAATATTTTTGATAATACTTTAATATTAATATAAAAGTAAAGTATAATTAGTTTAGAATAGCTAAGTTATTAATTGGTACTAGTTATATACAATAATCAATCTGCATGTTAAAAAACCTTTTCTGTTGTTAAATTTTAACCTACTACTATGCTGATGGATGTGTTGTGTGGATCTCTCTCTCGACATTTGTTGTCAATTTTGACAAGATATGGTGAGTTTTCGTCTATATTGTCCAATCTTCCTTTTTTTTAAACTTTATAATATCAATAGAATATATTGTAATCTTGAAAATTTTTGACCTCGACATAACGATAATCTTTGCGTTTTAAATATGCCCCCCAACCCCCCCAAAAAAACAAGGATTTTATTATTATATCTGTTCCCATGCCTGTCTGTCCTTTACCACAGATCTGAAACGGTTTGATTTGTTTGTTTATATTTGATATCTAGCTGTTCTTATTTCAGATCTGGAAATCAATCATCTAATAATATATTTAATTTATTTGAAAGTACTATTTTTTTAATTAATTTAGACCCTTTGAAACATAAAATCAAGCAAAGTGTATTTAAATTCAATTAATAGAATATATATTCACGTTTTTCAGCACAAATACAAGAATGTGAGAAATCTAATATATATATATATATCCTTTAGTAATCAATTTTTAAAATTCCATTCCATAGTTCGATGGTTGGGAGACTAGCTAAAAAAAACAAGATTCTTAGATATAAGATGCTTCCTAAAGTTCTTTAGAAATTTCCCCCCTTTATTCTTAACTCAATTTCAGGTACTAAATCGTCTGTTTTAAATGTGATAAATTTAGGTTAAATCGGGAATATAAAAAAGCCCTTGGTTGGATATAAAAGTCATTAGGTGACATTTGTCATTTGATACACGTTACTGATCAAATTAAATTGTCAAAAATCATATATGTAAAACGATTATTGTTCAACAATGAATCATTGTTCCGATGATTGACTCACTTGAAGAAACGCGATGTTTGGAACTCCCCCAAGTTACTGCCACTAATCGTTATAGAGTAACGAGTCTCGTCTTGTTAACCAGACGAAAGGAAGACGTACACTGGACAAACTGACGATTCCCACTGCCTACTTTCACTCTATCGGCGCACCTTATATCGGGTTGAAGCAAAAGACCACGCGCGCACCCAAACGTATGGACAGAATCCACTGGCAACAAATCCTTTCACAGGAACTTGTTTAGTAAAAACCAAGTTCAAACGCTCAGGATCTAGATGTCGACCGGGAGGCTGGCATACCTGACAACACCCGGGGAGGAAAAACACATTTTTGATTCTTACTTTTATCATCAAGTCTTACTTCCCCATTTGGGTTGAACTCATTTGTTCTAATTATGGTAATGTGTTAGGGATGAGGTAGGTTGAATAAAGAGTAAGTGTATCCTCATTTTCTTGGAAGGAACGTGGGAAACCATTTAGAAAAAAAACCCTCTCAAAATACCCAACTGGGATTTGATCCCCTGTCGCCTAGTCTACTCAGAGAATATAGCCGTACATCATTCTACAAACAAAGAACACTCATATAATAATTATACCAATTTGATAAGGAAGGAATAATTGTAAAGGTAATATACAAGCATTTGCGAGGCTGGAAAGTGGGAAGCAATTTAGTAAAAAAAACAAAAAAAAAAAACACTCTCAGTACACTCAACTGGGATTCGAACCCTGATCTCCCCGTCATCGGTAGTCCTGTCTACTGGGATAGTTATAAATGCTTTACACCAGTGTTTTTCAAGGGTCAACAGGAGTGCCACGGGAGCTTTGGGGAAGATCAAAAAGAAGCAAGAGAAAAATTGAGGAATTAAAATAAATCTTGGGAAATCCATGATCAACATCATTTTTAGAAATAACCATATGATTAGAAAATTTAACTACTGGATTTTTAAACACAATATAAGTACTAGTTTTTCTAATGATACAATCTCTCCTAAAAATATAGCTATGGTGTGCCTTGAACATTTTAGCACCTTGTTCAGTGTGCCGTAAGTTGAAAATGGTTGAAAATCACTGTCTAATGCCATTATTCTAAAATCGAAGAATATACATGCATGAACTATACCAATTGAATAAGGATAAGGAATATATAACTGTTCAGGAAATGCATCAGCGTTAGCGAGGAGGGAGCATGTAAAAACACTATGTTAAGCCATCCTCACTATATACGAACTACGTAGATTCATAACCAGATCTCCCATCAACCTCAGTCAAGTCTATTGCGAGAGTAATTAATATCTTAGACCAGTGTTTCTAAATGTTTTGGCAGTCAAGGACAACCAAATAGAAGCTATTCGCACTGAGGGACCTACGGAGCTTTGGGAGTTTGGGGAAGGAGGGGGGCTGAATATTATATCTAAAAACATTATTTTTAAACAATTCCGTTTTAGGACTATAACCTATATATAAGATTAAAGTTAATTAACTAAACTAAATTTTGAAAACAAATATACAACTAAATCAATTTATTAAGTATTCGTTGTTTGATTATTTCTAACACACTAAACCTCATATTAAAAAAAAAATTGTTCTGATTTGTTGACTGAAGTTTGGTAGAGACTTAATTTTGGAGTTGGGCCTATGCTGACCATCAATTTGATCATCGGCCTCTTATGGCACAATCAAATTAAATTGTATTCCAATTATTCTAAATGTGTGGATATATATTAAATTCTTAAGGCCCTTGGCCCTGTCGAGTGCAAGTCTAAAACCTATTATGTGGGATGGTTGGTGGGAGGGTAAAAGGCATGGCGTGTCTTCACAACCGACCAAAGTATCCTTCCGCGCCAACAAGAACAGATGGATTACGGAAACCGTGGATGGCGCTAATTACCGGACAGGTCTTGCGGAAAAATCGTACGTTTGGAAAGATCAGTTTTCTTAAGAAACAGTGGAATTTTTATGTTGATATTTTCAACACCCCTTCTATGATAATGAATCAATGTTTATTAGGTGTTACATTTTCTTATTTTTTGTTATGAAGCGAGCAGTTTTCTATTGAAAAATTTCATTTTTATCTATATTTGATCACTGTTAAGATTATAGTGGAGGTGTATATATAAAAAGTATAACTTAATCAACATGCTTGTATTCTTGAATAAACCGTTTCCGAAAATAAAATTGCTAAACAATCAAAAATCTTGACGATAACCGATTGTTTCCATGCCTCTGGATTTCCACGTTAAATGAAAATGGTCAACCACCTTAACTAAACATTAAATACCAATTTGGAAACAAAAAATTAGATCTAATCCATTCCCTCTAATGTAAACACAACTTCTATTTTCGTTTTCAATAAAACTTAAAACAAGTGGAGAGAAAATACTGTGCATTATCTCACCCACTGGGTCATTAGCATAAGAGACTCTTTAAAACATCTGGATTGGTCAGTTATACAAAAAGAAGCTCACTTCACCCCAACAAAACCAAGATGATGGTATTTTTAAATAACAATCAAAAGTCCACCCAACGGTGACTGTACCGTATGTAAAGTTAATTTAGGAGTAACAATAACATTTTTCAAGAGCTTTTTTCTATACTCTAAAACCTGTTTTCAATTAGACAAAGAATTTCAGAGAGCCTATAAAAATGTAACCATAAATGTGAAGCCAAATTTTAACTAACACATGCCCAAATCACTCTTTCATCTTAACACAAAATATGTTTATTCTCATAGTGTACAGTACATTGTGTGCTCCTATTAATTTTAGGGGACCTGGCGGTCTAGGGGTAAGGTGTCAGACTTCTGTGCTGGCGGCCGGGGTTCTATCCTCGGTCCCGGCACAGATTTATCTGATTATACCAAACCCTTCCTTCACCTCTGACAAGACATCTTGTGAATGTGGGGAATGCCAGGTCTCCACCGTGGTTCGGATCTCACGTTAAGATGTAGGTCCTCCATTTCATATCACAATCATCCTACCATTACACATTAGCGTGAGTGCAAATAACCCGAACGGGTAGTAAGACGCGGAGATAATAATAATCATATTAATTTTTATTGAAAATGATATTTTAATTTGTTTTTTATGATTATGATTGTTTTAAATGACAAAGTCAATTTTCCTAACAATGAAATAAATATATTTAAACAACCTTAAAGCTTTTATTTAGACTTGCTTAAAACAAACTTCTAATAGACAGTAAAAAATGGAAAACTAAACAAATAATTGGCATCGGTGGTCGGCCTAATTGGCAGCAAATGATTGACATCCACCTAATCGGCAAAATAGCTACTTAACTTTCTATATGACTTGTGTCGACCGCGGAAAGATATACAGCATAATATACTGTAGATGTTTGATAGTCTTTTGAATTTGAAATGTTTGTATTTTCACCTCTGACAAGACATCTTGTGAATGTGTGGAATGCCAGGCCTCCACCGTGGTTCGGATTCCACGTTAAACTGTAGGTCCTCCATTTCATCTTACAATCACCCTACCATTACACATTAGCGTAAGTGCGTATAACCCGAACGGGTAGTAAGACGCGGTGCTAATAATAATTTGTATTTTATGTTTTCAGCATTCTTCAATTCATTATTATCACTAAATCCTTAGATCCTGTGGACCACACTTTGAGAAACACTGCCTTGGAACATTCGACGACCGAAGCGGATCTTGATTTGTTCATGGGTAAATAAGGTAAAACACCTGCGAATCTGAAACCCCATATTCTTGGTCAGAGCTCATTTCACGGCAGATTAACTTAGATATATATATATATATATATATATATAATTATTTTTTTGCTCCTCTTCTTACTAGCCATCCAAGATGTACGCCTTTAATTACACTATTGGGCTATACATTAAGGAGGTATAATTTAGATTAAGTGTACACAAATTTGCATAGAAAAAGATTGGGAACAAATTTTAGAAAATAATACTCCTGGTTTACACATTGGTATTCGATTCTCTGTTCCCCATCACTGGAAATCCACTGTGAGGATTATTACCTTTTAGATCACTTGACCACCGATGGGAGTCACACAATTTATAAACTTTTTTTTTTTGTCAAAGCGTCTTTATATCCGTTCGGGCTAACCGCGTGTGTACTAATTACTTTAATGTGTTAGGGACGAGGAAGGTTAAATTTATAGGAAATGTACCTGAGTTTGAGTGGAGGAAGAGTGGAAAATAGTTTAGGAAAAAAAAATTCCATACACTCAGCCAAGAAGATAATTCCAATCTCCCTGTCATCGGAAGTCCAGTCTATTGCGAAAGTAACGCCTTAGACAATGTGGCCACCGAATCAGGTTTTAGCGTAATTAATGAATGCGTAGAGTCCAAACGGGTACTAAAATGACGCGGGGAAAATAATAACCACGAGGGAGACCCCCAAGGTAACGGAACAGTCACCTTTCTCCACGGCTGACTTTCCGTACTCTTTGAGGTGAGATGGGTAGAACAGTTCACTGTTAGGTAAGGTTCAAAGTATTCATCTCACTAAAATGAGCAGTTTATTTAACTAGTTCAGTCATTCACAAACTACTACTACTATTACTGCTTCTTAAGAGTTCAGTTCAGCTATTAGTTCAGTCGTTCACAAACTACTACTACTATTACTGCTTCTTAAGAGTTCAGTTCAGCTTTTAGTTCAGTCGTTCTCGAACGACCTACATCCTTGCAAGTGTAATTATTACACTTTAAAAATACATATCGTGACAGTGGATGATATTGTTTGAAGGTGTTGGGGACTGTTGGTTGATGTATATGGGGTGAATATAGTAAGATTTATTAGGAATAAACTTTTATAAAATACAAACAATTTTTTTTATGTCAGCAATGACAATATTTTACTATATTGTTTGGTGACCTGGTGGTCCAGGGGTAAGGTGTCAGACTTCTATGCTGGCCGCCGGGGTTCAATCCTCGGTCCCGGCAAAGATTTATCTGATTACCAAACCCTTCCTTCACCTCTGACAAGACATATTGTGAATGTGGGGAATGCCAGGCCTCCACCGTGGTTCGGATTCCACGTTAAACTGTAGGTCCTCCATTTCATCTCACAATCACCCTACCACTACACATTAGCGTAAGTGCGTATAACCCGAACGGGTAGTAAGACGCGGTGCTAATAATAATACTATATTGTTTGTATTATTTTATGGATATTGATCACATATATCAAAAGTGATAGCTGCAGATCACATGACTTCACATATAGATACGTTAAAGTAGATCTAGTAATTTTCTAGCTTTCAGAAAAGGTTCTTTAAATTAATGGTGGACTGTAGCTTTGTTAAACAATGTAAATGTCAAAGAACTCCCTCTCGAACCACTATGAGTTTCAATCAAGATGAAAGAATAATATCAATGCTAGAAAAAATACAATACAGACTGTAAATTAATAATCCAAGGGGACCGTCAATAATAACGCTGAGACTCGCTGAAGACGTTTAGAAATCCACACAATTTTAAAATATGACTACCCAGTTCGGTGGTCGCATGGTCTGGATTAGTGGTGCACCCAGGGGGAGGTAAATGAAGACGCCAAAAACCTCAAATCATGTTAATAAAAAGTGAGATCACATGAAGAAGAGCTAAAATTTAGATTTAATAATATGTGTCGAATACATAGGCTACATTGTATTATTATTATTATTATTATTATTATTATTATTATTAGCACCGCGTCTTACTACCCGTTCGGGTTATACGCACTTACGATAATGTGTAATGGTAGGGTGATTGTGAGATGAAATGAAGGACCTACAGTTTAACGTGGAATCCGAACCATGGTGGAGGCCTGGCATTCCTCACATTCACAAGATGTCTTGTCAGAGGTGAAGGAAGGGTTTGGTAATCAGATAAAGGCTACATTGTAAAACTCGAACTACGATTTGGTATTCAAAATTCAAAAAATAAATTGTAACGCTCATTAAAAATGGCCCTGAAATTCTAAATTTTATCGAAAAAGATCTAGAGCTCTAATTAAAACAGCTTTTTTTAAACATTGTATTTATTTTCTTCAGCCTTTATTCATGAAACGAAGAGTAGCTAGTGAATAAATCGAGTGATTCTTATTATAGCTACTTAATATAAACTAAAATAAATAGTACAATATATGTACTTTCACAATTAGTCTATTATAGTTTGTGACAACATTTTCCTAAGAAAAGACAAAAATTATTTTTATAATCATATGGATCACTCTTTTGATATTTCTTTTAGCATAAACCAAATCGTTACAGTATTTAAAAAAATCAATCATCAGTAGGCCTACACAGGAGATAATAAAATTAATAATAATTACAAAAACAAAGCAAAAAAAGACAACACTAACCTTTAATAGAAAATTGTCGTCCAAATAGCAGATAAATATAATTATGGTTAGGTTTGTATGGATGCAATATTAATCTTGTGATATCCTTGGTATGTTTAGTGCCTAAAATCTAAGTTAAGAATGACTGAATAAATAAACTATTCAGAGCAGTGTTTGTCAAATGATTTGAACCGCAGAACCGTAAGCACCGAATCACGTACAGAAGAGTATAGAAATGTGTTAACACGTGTACTGTACCTAATATAAGTGATGAGCAAAGGTGAAGAGTTGATAGCAGGTTAAGACACTTTAGAACTAATACACTTTAAATCCCTTAGAATATATAAACTTACCATAAAGGATTGTAGGACGTGTATAAGACCAGTTATTTTTTGTAAACACAAGCTTCAATTAAGCTATGAGAAACGTTTGCGGTGATAAACATTTAAGAAAGTTTATAAACAAACCACTATTAATCAGCCCTAGTGTGTTGAAGTGCACCAACAAGGCTTTAAGTACGTAAGTTAAAGTGGAAAGACAATTTAACAAAACCAATAGTTTATACATTTTAATATATATGTATTTTGAGTAGGAGTATGCGAAACTTCGAGAACTTTGACTTAACTTTGAATATTCGTCAGCTTCAACTCCACTCCAGGAAAAATATTTTTCTTCGACAACTATGCAAAAAAAAAAATTAAGACTAAAAAACTAGTTTGTTCAGATTTTGTTGTTATTTAAATTACAAAATAATATTAACATGAAAAAAATCTGCAGTAAATAAACTTTATGTTGTGGAATTTACTTTTTTTTTTTTTAAAAGCGCCACGTCTTACTATTCGTTCGGGTTATATGCTTATGTACTAATTACGCTGATGATTTTAGAGATTAGTAAGGTTATATTTAGAGGAAATTTACCCGCATTTGTGTGGAGGGAGAGTGGAAAATCATTTTGGAAAAACCACCCTCAGTACACACAACCGGTATTCAAACCTCGCTATACCCATCATCGGCAGTCTAGTCCATTGTGTGAGTAACGCATTAGACCATTCGACCAGCTTAAGCTGTAATATGTTAGAAAAGTTCTAATTAACATATTTAGTGAATGATATTTAATATTTAAATCTATACAAATTTATACAATAAAGCTAGCACAAAAAGTTTTTTTCAAATATTTGAATTTTGATTCGACTTCAAGAATATTTCTAATAATTTGAATCGGCTTCATTACCACTTTAATTGGAAAGTAAATACCCATTAGTAAAATAAAAGCCAACTACATACTACACTTTTTCACTTTTTAAAGATAATGCCACTCAGATGAGCTCCACTGGACGTCAGTCAAACCTCAGAACGTTGCCCATCACTTTCCTCAGCATAGATAGTCTAATTGTTTCCGTCCCAACCCAAACATCAACCCCGAAATGTCGAGTCTTACAAATGTCTCTACCCTTTTTGTCCAAGACATTAAACAAAGAAATCTACCTACAGCTGATGATACGAATCTTGTATAGCTCAGTGGTAGAGCAGTAGCTCAGTAAGTCCTATGGTATACTGGGTCCGATTACCGTGTACAAGTGTAATTTTACAATTTATTCGAATATGGTGGACCTGGCGGTCTAGGGGTAAGGTGTCAGACTTCTATGCTGGCGGCCGGGGTTCAATCCTCGGTCCCGGCAAAGATTTATCTGATTACCAAACCCTTCCTTCACCTCTGACAAGACATCTTGTGAATGTGGGGAATGCCAGGCCTCCACCGTGGTTCGGATTCCACGTTAAACTGTAGGTCCTCCATTTCATCTCACAATCACCCTACCATTACACATTAGCGTAAGTGCGTATAAACCGAACAGGTAGTAAGACGCGGTGCTAATAATAATAATAATAATAATAATAACAATTACAGCAATAAAATTTCCATGGTTCCAAATTGACGTCAATATTATTTATAAGTATAAAGGGGTTTTCAGTGGTTTTGTAGCACGCACAAACTACACACGACCCAACCGGCCGGTCTGACCACATTATTGTTGTATCTGATTCAGCAAATCAAGGTTCATTCACGCCTGTTCATCAGGTTACCGGAGGTATCTTTTATTACATTGAGGTCCCTCCATCTTCTTCCCAGGTGAGTAACAAGGAATTCCCTAAGTCTGAAACTTCTCAACCCGTTTTATTGGATGCGGTCGCATTAAACCAGTACTGCACACACTCAAATTAATTTTACGCACTAGCTACATACACTTGCGCAGAACAGATGATAATAGTCTTGCTTGAGTAAATTGAACAATAATTTACTCTTCTTTCAAACAAAATATAAATAATTTAAAAAAAAGGGGGGTGAAAGCATTTAAATTAAATATATTCTATAGATATATTTATTATTATTAGCACCGCGTCTTACTACCCGTTCGGGTTTTACGCACTTACACTAATGTGTAATGGTAGGGTGATTGTGAGAGGAAATGAAGGACCTACAGTTTAACGTGGAATCCGAACCACGGTGGAGGCCTGGCATCCCCCACATTAACAAGATGTCTTGTCAGAGGTGAAGGAAGGGTTTGATAATCAGACCAGGACCGAGGAGTGAACCCCGGCCGCCAGCACAAAAGTCTGACACCTTACCCCTAGACCGCCAGGTCACCTGTATATATATATATATATATATATTTATGACTAGTTGCAAGTACCTGGCGTTACCCGAGTGAAGTTAGTAGTCTTGTGAAATGTCTTTGGTTTGGATTTAAGGTTGAAATTTCTTCTGGGTGATAAATCTCTGTTGAAAACAAATCAATACTATATCAAACAGCACATAAAAATGAAAAAATATTTGATATTTTTTTAACATAAGCAGATAATTAAGCGACTTAAATCTTCAGGCTGGTAAATATGTGTTAAATGTAAATGCATCAACACTTTTCCCTTAGAACTTAGGTAAGGTTTCAGATTTCTGGGTATGTTTGTTTTGAAGTTACCCGCATAGGACATCACTGTTTAAATCCCGGTCGGGTCTACTGAGGGTGGTTTTCCCCTAAATGTTTTCCCACTTTCCTCCCACGCAAATGAGGGTAGATTACATATATCATCCGCATCTCTACCCCTTTAGAGTAATTAACATGATTATAATCTGAAAAGGTATTAAGACCTGGAGATAAAAGAAAAACATTCGAGAATATCGGAGGTGAGTGAAACACATCTAGAAGGGAGATGGTTTATTCGAGGGGAGGGGAAGCTTATTCCGGTCGGGGGAGGAAGGAGAAAAGGCATAAATTATTTCCAGTGGTACCGCCATCACTGCTAGATTTTAGTTTGTACATTTTTTCAACTTTGTTGTCACTTTTAAAAAACAAAAGCAATATATGTAAATAATACATAACTATTATTATTATTATTAGCACTGCGTCTTACTACCCGTTTGGGTTATACGCACTTACGCTAATATGTAATGGTAGGGTGATTGTGAGAGGAAATGGAGGAACTACAGTTGAACGTGGAATCCGAACCACGGTGGAGGCCTGGCATTCCCCACATTCCCAAGATGTCTTGTCAGAGGTGAAGGAAGGGTTTGGTAATCAGATAAATATATGCCGGGACCGAGGATTGAACCCCGGAGCCTCAGCACATAAGTCCGACACCTTACCCCTAGACCAGCAGGCCACCCAATATACGTAACTGAACATCTTCAAACATTTCGAAACAAAAGACAGGACTGGCTCGAACCAATGATATGATTGTAACCGATACCAGTTATAGGAAACTCTCAGCTGGTGGATCGAGCATACACTATTATTTTGTATGAATGTGCATTTTATTACTCGTCATTCATTCTTTATTTTATTTTTTATTTTCTTTAATCTATTAAAAAAATTCAGAACTTGTGAAACTTGGTCCCAGAACCCTGAAAGTCTCAGGCCTGATACTATGGTACCAATAACCCCCCCCCCCCCCGCGGTGGGCCTGTTTCACTCNTGGTGGGCCTGGTCGCTTCCCATTGGGTTTAGCAGTTAGTACCCTGAACATGTTTCTAGATTCTCCCACCCGCCTCTGTGGCGTAGTTGGCTAACGCGCTTGTCGTGTTGAGCTCGAATGCTGAGGACGGGGAGATCCAGGTTCGAATCTCGGTTAGGTGAACTGGGGGTGGTCTTACCTAAATGGTTTTCCACTCTCCCTCCACGCAAATTCGGGTTCACTTCCTCTAATTCAACCTTCCCTATTCCTAATCCATCGGCGCAATTATTACTTAAAGCGTATAACCCGAACAGGTAGTAAGACGCGGTGCTAAATATTAATTAATTAGATTCTCCCATTCACACTTCATGTCCTGCCCACCATAGTATACGATACTTTACCATCCTAACACTGTCTTGTGATGAGTACATAGCATGTAACTCATCATTATGTAAACTCCTCCAATCGACAGTAGCCTCATCCCATTTTGAATCAAATATATTACTTGTTTTCAAAAACTCTAAATTTGTTTTCATCATGTAAGATAAGACACCACGTTTCACACCCATAGAGAACAGCTGTTAAAATTATTGTTTTGTATATTCTGACAGGAGGCGAGATGTCAACAACTTACTGACTAAGTAATAGCCTGCATTTACCGACTTTATTCGTTTCCTAATTTCTAATCTAGTATCGTTATTGCTAGTTAAAATTGTTTTTAAATATTTAAACTCATTAACCCTGTCATATTATGTGTTGCTCGAAGTAATCTCTAAATTGTGGTTCCAAATCTGTGTTCTCTGTGTGATCATATACTCATTCTTCTCAGCGTTCACTTCTAAACCAATTTCCTTATTAAATAACCTCTAATAAAAGTATGCATTTCTAGCAACAGCTTCCTTACTATTACCCAACAAAACTAAATAATCTGCGTATCTTAATAGCTCCTTATACCGTTTAAAGTCAACCCGACCCTACCCTCTTGTATTACCCTAATGGCATATTCAAAGACTAGATTAAAAAATAAAGGGGAAAGTGCATCTCCTGGTTTCAACCCATTATGTATTTAGAAAGTATCTGATAAGTGACATCCAACCCGTAATTTGCCACACGTATAAGTCAAACATACCTCAACTAGCTTGACAAGTTTATTGGGTATCCTAAACTTAACCAACATTTCATATAATTTACTTATTTTAAATGAATTGTAGGCCTTTTTAAAACCTATAATTGATGAATCAACATGTTGTATTCCCATTTTGTTTCTAATATTAGTCGAATAGTAAAAATCTGATCCATTGTGGACCTATTTAGTTTAAATACATAACGATGATCCTTAATTATTTCTTTTGAATATGGCATTAATCCCATTCTAATTATGTTTAATAACATTTCACAGCATGTTAGTAGTAGTGAGATACCTCTATAGTCATTACACTCGATTTTATTCCCCTTTTTTAAAACGCGTATCATAATAACTTCCTTCGATTGATGTGGTAATAAATATCTCATGGTTGAATGTGGAACATGGCAACTTATGAATATATATCATCAACTTTTCACCACCTTTCTTTATTGACTCCGCTGGAATGGAATTTATACCTGGAGATTTATGGTTCTTTAACATTCTAAAAGTTTCCTTCACTTCACTGATACTTCGATCTGGGACTAATGGTTAAGCAGTAAGGGTTTCAACTCTCTCACCCAATTCTTATCCTTCATGAACATTAAAAATATACCTGAGGTTGTAGTTTCATGTCCTCAAAACCTCGCTCGTATCTGCTATCAGGTTACCATTCTCATTTTTCAATAAATTTGCCCTAGCCTGATATATTTGAATATATCCGTTAATACCTAAATAAAGTTCCCTGATATTCTTATTTTTGCTATTTATTTATCTAACGCTTAAATACTCCCTAACTAATGTCTGAAAATCATTGTCTCTGGTCCCTGATACGTCTCTAATAGGACTATGTACCATATTTAGAGATATCATGTATGAAGGAGCACTTGCGCAGTCCTTCTATAACAAAATACTAAGTACAACCATTTCTCTCATCTAGGCTTTTGGAAAGTTCGCTATTAATCTGAAAGGTTTTAAAAAACATCCCAAAGTGTTTCTCATTCAAACGAGACACTGATCACCAGTGGTCTATATCAGACTCTCACGCCGTCTTCCGTAAAGTAATGTGTCATAAACGTCCCTAAAAACCATATTAGTAAAAAAACTATCTTTTATTGGGATTTTTCAACTAATCGGTTCTGTTTTAGGTTTATTTCTAAAACGATTACATCAATTTTATATACGATTAAAATAAGTCATGGTGGAGCTTAATATGTCGATACGTGATGAGAACGTTAAATGATATTTAAAATAAAACTTATTTTTGTTGTCATAAGTGGCTCAAGGAATAAAGGGGTTGTTTCTAAAATAATACACATATCCAACAGCTCAAATAAATATTTTTTGCTAAAATTATATTAACTACACGTGTGTAATCAATAAACCTTTACATTCTATTCTGCGTTGTTTAATATTTCATTTTGGCAATGTTACCACGTGTATATTGCTATCTCCTTCCTGTCTTTGATTCTCAAAGGATTTCCAACTGAAATATTCTAGAGATTTTAAACAACAATATTTCCTTACTAGTTTTTTTTATTGACAAACAGCAAGTGAAAAACAAATTGTATTAAAAACATTCATAGCATGCAACAGAAGGAATATACAGTTTTTAAATGACATTCACCAATATTATTTAGGTCTTTTGAGCTGTACAATAATTAAGTGGAGTTCATCTGGTATGCTTGGTTGAGAAGGTTGGTGTTCGAACACTGTCCTATTAAACTAAGGGTGTCTTCATTACACTATTTCCAACTCTCCCTCCAGACAAATGCATGTACAGCTAACCCTCACAAATACTTTAATTATTCCTACCCCATTAGCGTATTTAAATTATTGTATGAGTATTAATAATTACATTTATTAAATATGTATATATAGGTGCTATCACAAGATATTGAAAAAGTAATGTTACTAATTTTATTCACTAGAGGGTGACCCGGTGATCTAAGGGCAAGGTGTCAGACTTTTGTGCTGGCAGTCCGGGATTCAATCCTCGGTTCCGGCACAGATTTATTTTATTGCCAAACCCTTCTTTTACCTCTGACAAGACGTGTTTTAATCACAACTTGTGAATGTGTGTGCGGAATACTAGGCCTCCACCGTGGTTCGGATTCCACGTTAAGCTGTAGGCCCTTAATTTCATCTCGCAATCACCCTACCATTACACTTTGGCGTAAGAGCGTATAACCTTAACAGGTAGTAAGACGCGGTGATGATGATAATAATAATAATAATAATAATAATGATATTCACTAGATGGCTCAAAATGAAAGAGATTAAGAAATGAATGCAAGGGAATATAAGTTTGGCTTTTCATAATAATTTTAACTGTGACAGAGCGATGACGTCATCGGTAAAACCCATTTCCACATAGAAGGGGGAAGAGGGGGAGAGAGTTGCCAGGGTCAATGACCTCATGTACTAGCTAACGGTTTCAAAGTCACGATCTATTCCTGTCTCGACTTGTCTTGTAGAGCTGCTGGACTGGCGCCAGGTATGAGTAATCAGTATTGTGACAGAGCGATGATGTCATCGTGAAAACCAATTGCCACATAAAAAGGGGAAGAGGGGGAGAGAGTTGCCAGGGTTATGACCTTATGTACTAGCTCACGGTTTCAAGGTCACGTTTATTCCTGTCTCGACTTCTCTTGTCGAGCCGTCAAACTGGCACCAGGTATGAGTCATAAGAGAAAACCCATTGCCACATAGAAGACCAGAAATAAACCTTTGCGACATTTAAGGAGGACAACAGGTCGTTAACCCCATAATGTCATGGAAATAACCAGAGTGGAAATTGAGTGGAAAGGGTGTCAAACTTGAAGGGGGAAGGGGAAAGCACTCCCTCAGCCAGTGCTATAAATAGCAGCCAATCACAGCGCTATTCCCATACGTACCACACACTAGAACACATACAAACCGTGGAAAGGGGCTCTTGGGGAGGAGGAAGGGAGGAAAGCCTAAATCCAATCAGAGTGAGAGGGCAGGGTCACGTGACAACTTCTAAGCCAATTACAGCGCTGTTAACATATGGCCCTCACATACAAACCTTGGAAAGGGGCTCTTGGGGAGGAAGAAGGGGCGAAAGCCAACAGCCAATCATAGCGAGATGGCGTGGTCACGTGACGAGCTCTAAGCCAATAAGAGCGGTGTTCCCATACGCCGACCGCACAACTAACCAGTAATTAAAATATCACTGATTTTATTTTTCCATGTTTCGACACTGCGTCTTACTGTCCGTTCGGACTATAAGCCTTGTTACTGATTTGTTCTTAAGGTGGGAGTGTAAAGAACACGAGTTAGGGGCAGTATTTTTGCAGAATTTATTACAAAAAAAAATTATTTTTTTTGTAGAAAGAAATCATTAATAATTATCCATTAGAAACATAAAGTTTATTTTCTTAATGATGGTGACCTCAACAGTTCATGGATATTTGTCAAGGGTGTTGTAGAGTTTAATAACATTTTATTTTCAATTAAAAATTTCTTATCTATTGCTGCTATACTCATGGCAGATATTCAACAACTGGTGATATCACCATGCGAAGAAAATTAAACTCTTAAGTTTCTACTGGAGAAATATTTTTTGTTATTTTGGCCAAAAATTAAAATATATTTTTCTATTAAAACATAAAAAACACCGTCCTTAATCTCTTTGTTTGGGGGCATTTATGTGTCCTTAGATCGCATAGGGAAGTTTCTAAGGAGTTCTTCTGGTATAGCCTAATTGGCGACGTGAGGAAGTGTGAGCCATGTCTGATAGCAAAGCCTGCCCGGAAAACTTGGGTTGAACACCCACTCACACTTTTGTTCTTGTGGAAGCATTCTCAAAGTTTGTTATGATGATTCTTTTGTGTAATATGAAGGGAAAAAATTCTACCAATGCCCTGTTCAGGAGAGTTTGGGCCAATTTAGTGGCTCCATGTAAAATCCTAAGTGACTATGGCCCATGTTTTAGGTAAAAATACTTCAAGGTCATGTGATTCAACTGGGGGATAAGTCACATCATCACCAACCCGCACAACCCATTTACAAACCAGTTAAAAGGTTCAACTGTAACATTAATGTTGCTCTTTCCATACATCACAGCGAATCTCAAGTCCACTAGGATGGGGAGCTAGACTTCCTTACTTTAGCATTTGATTATGCCTTTCATTGGTCGACTGATGCGTCTCCTGATTCAGTACTTTTGGGCAGAGAGCTAGATCACCCTCTGGCGGTGATGTGGGACGTTGACCCTCTGGTGTCACTTTATATTCTGAAAGGTGTAAGCTTGCCTTTAGGTATTTGAAGTGGTCACAATGGAAGATGGTCGCTACTTCTAACCGGGGTCGTCTCCCTGTGAATAGTTTTGTGGGGGATTACATAATATGTAAATGCTTTCCCTATAGTTCTGCTTTCAAAAAGGTATCAGCAAAGCTTGCACCCAAATGGAGTGGCCCTTAAATAGTGGACTCGTTCCTCACGCCTGTCACGGTGAGGTTCAAGAATCAATCGGACCGCATCGAAACTCGTTGGGCTCATGTGAGCCATTTGAATAAGGGGTCTCAATAAAAAGAAAAAGGCGTCTTTATATGATTCGAACTTGTGTAATTTTGGTTTTGGTCGGTGACTTATTTGGTTACCAGGAAATCACCGAGTTTTGGTGATTTAGAATACTTAGTCGGGAACTTAATATAACTTAGTTTCTAGTAGGCACTATATCTCCTCTTAATTGTTGTGTTGCTGGTATGTGCCAGTGGTGATGATATATCTATATATATATGTATGGATTGTTCCCAGGGCCTGGGGGCATCCTTTGTAGTTGTTATCTGGGATATTGTTTAATGTTGTTGAATTGGACGCCTTGTGATTACCAATTTTCGCCCGATATCACCAGATATCAGATGTTATTTCCTATGTTTATAAAACAGAATATCTGATATGTGTCTTATTTATTCTAAATTTTTATTTTTTAGAGATTCTTAGTGGTTAAGTGACTCTTCTCATTTCAAATAGTGCATATCGTGATAATCTTATATAAGGTGTTGAGTACATTGCTGCAAGATAGTTTAAAATCATTTTTTAAATCCTTTTTTCTAATTTGCTAAGAAATTAAATATATTGTTCTACCCCCACAAATTTGTTCGAGTAGAGATAGACATACAGGTATGGGAGAGGAGTGGATATAAATCTCTAATCTGGGTGTGAAGGGGAAATATATATGGAATATTGATAGCGTTTGACGAGTATACTTTTGACTAGAAAGTCCAGTGAGTACTCATTCTATAAAACTTTCCCCAGTAAAAAGTTTCTAAAACATTTTAGCGTTAAAATCTGCAGCCATCGCTGGAACGTTTCACCAGTCACAATAAAATTCTATTTTTAATTTATATTCATATCTATTTAATATATATTGTATTAAAACTTTGTAATATATTTCTCTTTATTATGGCTGTTCATTGATAAATAACATCCCTGTAGTATGAAATATTGCTGACTTAAGTCAAATAATCCGCAAAACAACAATGTAGCGAGGAGAAGGATTGCTTTGTTTTTAACATGTACAGTCCATTATTTCAGCACATAAGCGGGTTCACCCACTTTTCCGTACTGTATTTATATTATTTTTTAGCATGAACAGATTTGTTAAGAAAATGATAATAGTAGCTATAATTTAAGGTTAATAAAACATATAAAGACGATATCAACAATCATAGAATAAACGATTGCTAATCGGTTTTAAGTTATCGTTAAGGATAATTTCTGAAATAAATAATACATGAGAACCACATAAGTTTGTACGCGAGCTAAGGCGTCAGTCATGTCTAGTCTGGTTTGCCAGTGATGAGGTGGCTACAGCTCAAATCTCATCCAATTGTAATTAGGCGATTTTTCATAAACGGTAGAGTTCGATCGTAGACTCAACCATGGAGTTTTTTTCCTAAATTTTTTTCCACTCTCCTTCCAAACAGGTGCGAGCAAGTTTTCTCTAAATTCTAAATTCCTATCATTACCCTATTTAGTGTAGATTTGAAGCTAGCCCAGAACAAGAACGCAATATATATTTTTTTTTAAATTGTCTAATTTTAGCAATTTTTGAGTATTTTTTCATTTAAAAATTATTTAATAGTAGAAAGAAAAGTTGAGAGAAAGAATAAATTAGTTAGAAGGAGGATTCAAATATTAGATGACATGAGAGAAAAAAATCTGGGAACTTAAGGAAGAGGCAGAGGACAGGGCGCATTAGCGGTTTAAGTTCACTGACCAAAGGAATGAATCTGTTGTCAGACATAACACTTAATAATAATAAATAATAATAGTAATACTAATAATAATAATAATAATAAAAAATAGTAACTTTAACTCTAAGGAGACACTAAAAAATATTTAAGTACAAAAGGGAAATTGTTTTAAAACTCATATCTGATAAGTTTGTTTGTTTTTTGTCACAAACAGAGATTGGGATACAAACTAATACTGCTTTAGAAAGATATCGCAAAAAAAAAAAAAATTGTGCTATTTCTTATTTTTATGATTTATTTGAATTTATGTTGAAAATTGACTTCTGGAAGTGGGAGCCTTTTCAACAAACATCTACATTATTATCACAAGAATCAATATTAACACATAAATAGACTATTTACCATCGTCGGGTGCATGAATTTTACATTGGCGGGGATGGGGGCACGTAGTGTTATTTTGTATTTTTTATACAATTAGGAATTTTAGGGGTACTTTTATTGTATATAGTGGTATACCTTTTGAATTAATATTTGGTGTTCTGTCTTGCAACAGGTACATTCCTTTACAGTGAAATTAGACCACCAATGCACCCTGTCCTTTGCCTCCTCCTTGAGCTCCCAGAATTTCCTTCTTTCCTTCAAGTCATCTAATATTTGATTCTTCATTCTTCTTAAGCTCAATTCCCTTCAATCTGTCCTTCTATCACGTCGTGCAGAAGACAGTTCCTCCTAAGGATGTTTCCAATCTTAGTTTGCTTTGTATCGAAGAATTACATCAAAAATGTTTTTCTTTCCACCTGCTCTTCTTAGTAATTCTTCATTTATCACCCTGTCTGTCCAACTGATCCTTTCAAGTCTTCTCCAGCACCACATTTTAAAGCTCTCCAAGTATTTCTTTTCCATCTTTCGGAGAGTCCAAATTTCTGCTCCATACAACGCAATGATTCAAATGGAGCATTTAATCAGTTTGTTCCTCAGTTCCAAACTCAATTTGCCGGTCAGCAGTAACCTCCTTTTGTTGACGGACTACTTGGCCACGGCGATCCTCTACCTCTTCTTTGGTGCAGATGGAGTCCTTTTTCAGCAGACTTCGGTACTTGGAGTGCTCTCTGTTTGAATTTGAATGATTCCACCTTATCTTTACACTTAGCCTATGCAGTTGACATATATTTAGTACACTATTATATCTAACTCATTACTCTATCATTAGACTAGACCACCGATGACGGGGAGATCGAGGTTCGAATCTCGGTTGGGTGTACTGATGGTGGTTTTCCACTCTTCCCCCACGCAAATGCGGGTACACTTTAATTGAATATAACCTTTATAATCCCTAAAACCATTAGCGTAATTTAAGCTAATAACGCAAATGGGTAGTAAGACGCGGTGTTAGTAAAAAAAAGTACACTTTATCATAATATTTTATTATAATTATTTACAATCTTGTGGCAAGGTGGTCAAATGTTTCAACTAGGTCCCCCTCCCTGGGTGCACCACTGTAAATAAAGGAGGAAATATTGAAAAATAAAAATTCAACTTTCTCATAAATCGTTCTAAAAGTTGTATTGGAATTTTACTTTTCTGGTGGGCTGCATAGTGCTAAGCGTGCCATTAAATTGGAATGTTCTATCTAGGCCTAATAAAAATAAACTTAGATCCAGGATTTGGTTTACTATAGAAGAACTTGAATGAATGATAAGTTTGTTTCACTATATTTTGGCGTGAAGATTTAAATTGCTCTTACAGTTACAAGTTTGCGTGTAATCGGGCTGGGACCACAGTTATGGTGAACTCTGATTCTCTAACTACCTGGTTGGATTCGGACCACGTGAAGACTAAACTAGGTCCCAGCCTAGATTTAAACTATCTATGGTGTCTTCAAGATTGTTTGTTTGGATGTATATGCCTCAAAGCATCGTTATTGGGGGGTGTACATAGGGGTTACGTTCCTCCAATAATCTATGTTTTGTTCAAAATATTAAAAGTCGCATTTGGAGCAATGCATAAATTATTAAGGTAACTTTTTATATTATTGTACAATTAAATGTGTTATCATATTATTATTGGAATTCACTTAGTATTAAGTTATATATGTTTACTTTTACGCCATCTAAAAGGTAGAGAAAGTATTGTGATCATCAAAAGAGTTGAACTCAATTTTGATTAATCTCAACGTTTCATGACCCCGCGAATCCGAAAAAGTGGTTTTTGAATTTCCATCTCTCTATATGTCTGTCTGTACCTCCAACTAGAGCCTAAACTATTTTACTGATCGGGCCAAAACTTAGTATCTAGGATTTTCATAGGGTTACCACGAGGGGTTTTTGGAATTGGATATCTAACCCTAAAATTAAGGGTAATTTAGTGAAGGGCGAAAAGAGAAAAAGTTGATTTTGATTAAATTTATTTTTTAAACATTTATAAATATTCCAAACAAAATGGCTACTCTTAATAATTCGGCAAAATGACTAAGTGTTCCGGTTTGATGCATAAATTCTAATTTTCTATCATATCTCCATAAACCTTTGAATAAATGAAATTACTTATCATCGCAAATATATAGGACTATTTATAATTGAAATATTTTATTTGAAACATACTTTCAAGCTATACGCAAATATATCTATATATATATATATATGATATCTTGTTTACAATTCACTATAATGAAAATGGGGTTCCATAATACCACCTTCTCCTCTCTCTCTCTCTCTCTCTCTCTATATATATATATATATATATAAACTTTTCGAACACTAAAGGTAAAGTATTGCAGCCGTAAAAAAAAATCTAGCCCGAAATGTAAGTAGATGTCCACGTCTCATGATCCCCCAAACCCTAAAAAAAAAAGAAGAGATTTTTGCAATGCAATCTACCTGTTTGTCTGTTTAACCCTAAAATTAAGAGTAGATTAATAAAAAGCAAAAAGATAAAACATCAATTTTCTCAAAATCGGGTTTAACGATTTTGATAAAAAAAATTTATCTAGGCGTTGATTAAGATAACAAATAATATGGCCAGTTTCATTTTCCTATGAAAGTGACTTTTAGGGTACTTTACAAAAGCGGAAATTTCATTATCTCCACTACTACAGTAGCCCCATGGCTTCTTTGGTGCTGACTGATAGCTCACAGATGACTTCTGACAGTCAACATTTAGGTATATACCTAAATTTTGATTGTCAAAACTGACAGCTGCTAAACACATGTTTTTGCAGATCATATGGTTCGGCGTAGGGGTACATAATTTTGTCTGGTGACTTTTCAAAGCCGTCAGTCAGCACCAAGGTAGCAATGGGGCTACTGTATTTAAGATACTAAATAATTAATCATTGAAAATTGCAGTAGTATTAAAAATAAAAAAAAGTTTATTTGAAATATATTTTTATGAAACTAACAGTTTCTGAGATACTCGCAAATATATTAACATAATTTTGTGAGCTTTAATTGTAAAGAGATAATACTTAAGTTTTATCGCAATCATTCTCCAATGAAATAGACTAATTATATGTAAAAAAAGTCTCTCAAAAAGTTTAAGTTAATTTTCCTTAAACCCTTTAAAATAAATGTTTGTACAGCAATGATATATCTCCATTTTAGACTCAATAGTCAATATTTACATTTTTTATTGGTCAAAATTTATAAATTACAAAATTTAATTACAATTAGATAACCTGAAGAAGTGCAACACCTAATAAAATGATAAAAATTCTAACCGGAGTTTGAAATTTTATACGAAGTGTTGACCCTTGTGAACCCAATATCGATCTTTTTTAATGTTCCAAACATAAAAATGAGGACATTAATTCTTTAAAATTAAAATTATAAAATTTAATACCGGGACTCAAATTTTGTTTTACATAGGTAAGTGCAATGTATGCTTAGGTTATCTAGTGTATACCATTTAGTTTCACACAAGTAGTAGGCCCGGCGTTTGGGAACATCTCGCTGATTGGCTGAATTTGATCACGTGACCACACCCCTCTTTCTCTGATTGGCTATTGGTTTTCCCCATCCCATACCCCTCCTCCTGACCCCCTTTCCAGTGTTCCTAACTTGTTTATTCCTGTTTAATTTGTTATTAATTTGTGTTCATTGCTTTTTTAAGTGTGTTCAATGTTTATTTATGGGAGAGCATTTGTTTTTTATTTGTGATCATTGGTTTTTTATTCAAGGTTTTTTTATGTCTGGGTAAGATTGACAGGGCGTTGGAGTTTATTTATTTGCGTGCAGTCCAAGGTGCCAGGCCCTACTTTTTCGGCATTGCTAGTGAGAATCTTCTCTGGCCGGTCACTTAACGAAGAGTGTGAGAAATGGTTTTGTAACCTTGTTACAACATGATGTGGAAGAAATGGTTTCACTCACCAAAGCCAGCCCTTCCGAAGTCCGAATCCAAATAGCATGCTCTGATGCTCCCTGAAGGGAAGCACAAGAGCAAGTTCCAATATGTACCGACCAATTGGTCACACCATGTGGTTCGCAAAAATTAAAAACGGGTTGTCGCGTTTCGCGAAGTTCTGAAACAAGGAAACAGAGATTACATATTATTAGTAACATTAGGGGGTAAGGGGGGTAAGAAATTGAGAAACCGAATAAAGTTTTTTTTATAGTTACGTGCGGAGACACTACTCTATGGGGGGCTGGGTGAGAGCCTCCCATACCACAGTTATCACATCTCGCTTATCCGAGCAGGGCTTTGGGACCTTAATAGCACCCACCAGGCTCGATGACGTAGTTCCCAAGCCCCTGGATAAGAGGATTAGTGGCACCGGGAAGTCTGGCATAGAAAGACTGCACCAGTCCCCGGAAGTGGTCCATGATGGTGGGCATATCCAGGTCGCGATGTAGAGTCTCATTCCGGACATATCAAGGTGCGTCTACAATGACCATAAAACACACGCTCTGGAACACCTGCATCCTCCTCATATACGTGTCCGCCAGGTGGCCCCAGGCGGGACACGCATATTCGAGGATCGGTCTGAGCAGCTGCTTGTACAGCGTCAGACCGTTCCTTGTGGACAGGGCTCTACGCCTGTTAAGCAATAGGCCTAGGATTCCCAGCCTTTGCCTCGCCTTGTTGAGTCTCGTTGCAGTGTCGTCTCCAGGTCAATTTGGTGTCCAGCGTAAGTCCCAGGTACTTAAAAGTGTCCGCCAATCTGATCTGTTCTCTAAACATCCGGAGTGGGGCCGGTCTGTAATACTTTCTTTTCCATGTGAAGAGCATTGCAGTGCTCTTCTCCACGTTAATACTCGTTCTCCAGGTAGTCAGCCACCTCTCCAACTGCATCAGGTGCGTCTGGAGTCGCCTCTCCACCAGATGCCCTCGCCACGACTCCGCTACTAGAGCCGTGTCGTCCGCATACAGTGCCAACTCGGTGCCTGGGGATTTTGGAATAGCATTCACAAAAGGTAGTGGAGAAGGTGCGGTGGTAAAGATAAGATTGAACAACCTAAAACTAGGTATAAGGGCAGGTCCAGGGAGAGGAGTTTGAAAAGGAGACCTTCGTGCCAAACACGGTCGAAGGCCTTTGCCACGTCGAGAAAGACAGAAGCAGTCATCCTGTTGATGTTGAAGTTCCTCGTGACCTGCTCCACGAGCCGGACAGGTTAGTGGGACGTAGCGTGTCCCGCCCGGAAGCCGAACTGCTCATCCACCAAGATGCCCGCCTCGCGAACATGTCGGGTCAGTCTCATCAGTAGTAGTCTGTCGAACAACTTGCCCAGGCAGTCGAGCAAGCTGATCGGTCGGTAGGACGAAGCTAGGGCCGGGTCCTTACCCGGCTTATGGAAGTAGAGGACGTTGGCGTGCTTCCAGAGCTCGGCGAAAGTGACTCAGGAACCGGACGGCGTTGAATAACTCCACAAAGAAGTTAATCGCCTCCAAGGGCAGCTTTCTGAGGACCGCGTTACTGATACCGTTGGGTCAGGGAGCTTTGTTTAATCTTAGAGCGGCTATCACCCGCGACATTTCTGTCACCTCCGTGGGTTCAGATTCATCCAAGGGTCTCTACAAAACCGCACCGATGACCTGAGCCACGTGCGCAAAGTGCACCCGGTCTGATGGGTTTTCAATTGGTACAAATTGCACCTCTAAGTGCTCAGCGAAAGTATCGGCCTTCTCCTGGTTGGAGTTGGCCACCCCGTTGCGACCCACAATAGGCAGCCTTGGTGCGGGCACCCGCATCAAGTTCCTCGTCATTTGTTACAGGGAACTGCCCTGCACGCACAGGCTCTCAATCTTGTCCACCCAGACACTGTTCCGGTATTCTCGGACGATCTCCCGAAACGCATGGACTTTGCGGCTCCAGTTGGCCTTGAATACCGGGTCCCTCGAGATTTGCCAAGCCTTCCTTAGCCGATTTTTCTCCCGGACGTGCCTGAGGATAGAATCGGGCAAAGAAGCCTGTGGCGCCTTCCTAGGCCGGTGCCTAGGCGTCGAAGCTTCGAGCGACCCCTTGATGGCGGAAGTTATGAACTCCGCACCGTGATTTATCTCTGCTGCTGTTCGAAAGGTAGAGGTGGTTCCCAACCTCCCTCGCAACACATTCGTAAACCTGTCCCAGAAAGTGCGCTTTAGGTCGGGTTTTTCGGGGGTCTATGAAGGACACCGCGCGTCCCAGTATCACAATAACGGGGTTGTGATCCGAGTCCAGCTCAGCTAGAGATTTCAGCACTAACCGCCTTCTGATCCCTCTGGAGACAACGAAGTCTAGGACGTCCGGGAGACAGCCAGGATTGAAAGGGAAGTGTGTAGGGGTCGGAGGGCCGGAAGCCACTAGGCCGTGTAGATCTATGACATCGCGGAGCAATCCGCCGCGAGCGCACATAATCCTAGAGCCCCATGAAGGGTGCTTAGCGTTGAAGTCACCACCGATTAAAACAAGGCGTGGTACCTCGAAGCAGCACCTCCATGCCAGCCCCCGTAGACTGGTCGTACCGGCTGTAGGGAGGGAAGTAGATGGAAATGAGACGCACTGGGCTGGTCGAGGTCACCAGTTGGATAGCCGATGCTTCCATGTGTTGGAAGGAAGGAAGAGAGATGACGTGATGGTCAAGGCCCCTCTGGACCAGGACCACCGTTCCAACCCTTCCCACATCCCCGCTCGGTCACTACGATGGCAGATGAACTCTGCTAACGAGAACCTCATTGCGGAGCACAAGTGGGTTTCTCCAAACAGCATTATATCGACACGATCCTTTGCACAGGAAACTTTCACGCTCAGCCTTCTTCCTCGAGACTCCGTCTGACAAAAGATTTTGATATGCTGGCGAAACAATGGTGGTTTTGGGGGAAGAGAGGACGTGGATAACTTTTGCGTAGTAATCTGTCTATTTACAACCTAATGGATATAGTATAGTTACTCGTAGAGCGGGCTAAAATATATAATGGCAAACTTACATATAAACCGGTCCATCGCGTCCATTCACCCCAAACATCAGGGAGCGAATTTCCCCTAGCATCGGTAGGGTGCTGGGGGCTGAAGGCTGACGGGGGATTGAGGAAGACGGCGATACCGTGCAGAGCACCGACCTCTTCTAGGAGGTGCGTCGGTATAGGACCCATCGCTTCACCGTTTCAAGAGGTGGCGCCCACACACACGTCGCTAAACCCTCTGTAGGCGCCACGTGGTCCCTCAGACCAGCATCCAACCCATATTGATCCCAGTAGTCTGAAATTAAATAAATACATATTTATACTATCGTGATAAAAAAAAACTCGTCAATCACGCTCAAATCTATAGCAGGACGCTAATTACCCTAGGACCAGTCGCCATCCACCAGGCAAATTCCGTCCTCGCTAAAAAAGAGGTAGATGTTCCGAGATACCTGGCACTACCGACGCTGCAGGTGGAAGGGGTGCGTCTTCTTCTTGACGGTCTGTCAAAGGAACAAATGCTGCTGTACACCAAAGACGTAGTAAGAAAAATATTAACCATTAAATAATACAAAACGTTTTAAAACATACCTGAATTTATCCAATTTTCCAGTACGTCGACATTCATTGTAATGTTTACTAGCCACAATTATTAATTATAATGACCAAGTTTAAAGATTTTAAGGTATATTTATATTCACTTCAATGGGGTGTGCCGCATGTAAAGGTGGCGGATTCTCATTGATCGAAATTATTGTTTCCGCATTGTTGATTGCCAGAGCCGAGTAAATTAGCACATATTTACAGTTATCTGACATTCATGCTAGCTCCCCCTCCGAGGATGGACGTCTTTCTCCGGTGCTAACTAGAGGGATCCTTGAAGGACCGTCAGTCGTGTTTATTTTTCCAACAGTGCAAATGCAGGTACACATCTCACCCTGTGATGAGAGGAGGTAGGGGTTCTAGTCCCTGCAAGGTCGACAAACGCTAATTACTTGTATAAATACAAACCCTATAATGTTACGCTAAAATTTCTGGGTTTGAATCCCTTATCCAGGTGTCAATGATATATATCAGGAGTAAGCATTAATAATAGCTTTGGCCGTTTTCACATTTAAACTCTGCGCAAATGCTGTTACACATTTCGCATGGTCAAAATCAACTCTTGTCTCAGGCTTGCCTGAAGAGCTTAGTTCAAATCCCTGTCCACACAAATGTGGGTAAACATCTCGCCCTGTGACATAAAAAGATAGGGGTTCAAGTCCCTTAGAGGGCAACAAACGCTAATTTTTTTTCTCATTTAAAACCCTGGCAAATGCTGTTACACATTACGCCTGGTCAAAATAAGCTCATATCTCACGCTTACCTAAAGGGCTTATTTCGAATCCCTGTCCGCACAAATGTGGGTAAACATCTCACCCTGTGACATAATGATGTAGTGGTTCAAGTCCCTTAGATTGCAACAAACGTTAATTACTATACATTTCAAACCCTGGAAAATGCTGTTACACATTTCGGCTGGTCAAAATCATCTCTTATCTCACGCTTTCCTGAAGAGATTGGTTCGAATCACTGTCGTGCGTGTTCACTGAGGCCGATCCTTGGGTATCAATCCAACGTCACAATGTATTTTATACTTGCATCGAAGGTCTCATGGTCTAAAGCGTCACTAGACGAACGGTGACCGAGTGATCGATGTTTGAAGCAAATGCGGGTACAAATTCAACATGGTAAATCACCACAATGATGGGGTGAAGGAAGTACGGCCGTTCTAACAGATATTAGTTTTGCTAAGGATATCGAGGTTCGAATCCCGGTGTGCACGCCGTCTAAATGTCAGACTCCTGGCGTGAGGGGAATCGAACCATTTGTCCCAGAGTGGGCATTTAGAAAGCACATCTGAATCTGAAACCTTCAGAAGACCACAACTGATGTGCCAAATGACCTTGGGGCTGGAGGGGGGAAAGCACATCTGAACTAGTGACCTTCAGAAGGCCGCGACCAATGTACTAAGCGGCCTTGGGGGTTCATGACTCTTCAACAAGGTCGTTGCCACCCTATTTTGAAATTTGTAACAAGTTACTGTTGCAATATCTGACGACCCCCACTGAGAAGGGGGTATGACGAAGTGAGGGGAGACGAGGGGGGAAGTGAAAGGTAGTC
Organism: Timema douglasi; assembly: GCA_901482245.1. NCBI lineage: Eukaryota > Metazoa > Arthropoda > Insecta > Phasmatodea > Timematidae > Timema > Timema douglasi. The sequence continues at coordinate 340,444 of CABEEJ010000177.1, forward strand.
CAACAATGTCTTGTGAGGAGAAGCAGACACTTTATCTTAGTTCGTTCGTGGTGAGTTAAGGAGGGTGGAGGAGTGAAGGAAAAGTGAAAGGGGCCTTACGGCAGTGATACGCTGTCAACTGCTTTATGGTCACACTCTTCACTAAGCGGCCAGGCAGAGAAGATGATCACTAGCGATGACGTGGGAGGTGTGCCCGGCGCCATGGACTGCACGCCAAAAAGTAAATAAATAAAAAACTCCAACGCCCCGTCAATCCTACCCAGACACAAAAAAACCAATGAATAAATAAGCACAAATAAATAACAAACGCTCACACATAAATAACCATTGAACACACACAAAAAAGCAATAAGCACAAATAAAAAACAAGTGAGACAAGAATAAACAAGTTTGGAACATGGTAAAGGGGTTCAGGAAGAGGAAAGAAGGTCTGGAGGTGGTCAGGAGGAGGGGAGGTGGAAAACCAATATCCGATCAGAGAGCGAAGGGTGTGGTCACGTGATCAAATTTAGCCAATCAGCGAGCTGTTCCCAAACGCCAGCCCATCTACTCACACATATTACGAGCTTTGAGTGTGACTATCTCCAGTTGTAAATAATAGAGCGAGAATGTCAGTGCGGAGTTCCATACCATTTATTTTAAATTTGAAGTGAAAATAAGATGGCTCTGTTCCCCCCAAATAATATGTAAGAGCCGGTAATATCTACACAGGATGCTCCCATAAACGGCCAAGGGAAAATATATATATAAATATATATATATCGACCTTTTGTTAGACGTGTTTTAACAGCTTAGAGGGCATTTGTACCAATAGGTTAACCTCTTCGTTCCCCGTTACATTTGTTTACTTGTAACTACCTTAACTTGCCAGGATGCGTGATAAATAATAGCCAAAGATTCACCAAAGAATAAAAGTATTAATTTTATTTGGCATATTAGAAATAGAAGATATACAAATAATATTACAAATGCCGAGGTACCGCCCAAGGCAGGCCAAGTTGAAGATTGTAGTTAAATATAACATATAATAAATATGACTAGAATTCAATATAAACATATTGTGTGATTAGTATGCTCACTCAAAGTGAGAGACAACTATAATTTCCATCAAAGATAGTGAACAACAAGTTACGACTCAAAGGTCAAAATGATAATTAAACTCTATTTATTATATATATATATAACCACCTGGTGACAATCATTTAGTACAATCATAATGTCTTTTGCGATAAGGTAACAACTTCCAAATATAATAAACCCAACGGATAAGGTATTTTGGACTTACAATAAAGTCCCCAACAGACGCAATATCATCATCATTTACTAAGCGTCTTACTACACATGCGCTAATAATACGTACTCTGACGTAACTGAAGTTTAGGTACATAATAAATCCCATTCTTGGAAGTATCTTACAATCCAAACAATGCCTAAATACATATAAGTTTAATTAGAGCAGTACAAAAAATACATGTGCTTAGCCCAAACAGATTTTTAAAGACATTATTTGATAAACAATAAATCTATGGAACAAAACTATTACACTTTCCCATAGCAATCTAATGCAATTAAGTGCTCTCGAAGATACAAAGTACTACGCTAAAGTTTAAGAGATTGCTTCTCGTCCAATCAAACATTATTCAACAAAGCAATAATTTTAATAAGCATATCGCCTATAGTTAGAGTCCTTGATTCTCACATTATTAAATGTAAATTTAGACTAACAACTCACGTAAAACCCATTTGGTTTTACCATCACAACATAGCATACGTTCGAAAGAGTTAAAGATAAAGCACATATCTGAAAGTAAAGTGATCGGTCCCCACATATCCATATGTTCATTTAAACTGTCGAGGTAAACCATACTCCAAATATTCCCAACAAAAATCAACTGCTAATCAGACAGTCGAGTCGGCAAGAGCGCAAATAGACGCAAGCCGCTGAGCGGCGAAACAGAAGTTACGTTTCATGGGAGAACGGAAGGTTCCAATAGCAGGAAAAATACAAAATCAAATCAAATTTCAAATCAACCACGCTGATACTCCAAAAAAACCATCCCGAAATATAAATTTATATTAATAAGTCTGAAATTAAAAATTTTGGAAGGTTCCCCATAATATAACCGAAAGAGAATTTTGAAGAATATAATTAAGTCCAAATTTAATTACCGCTCTCACCTAATAAGCCAGTGACACAATTAGTAACCAAGTAAAAGAAACATCGCAATATATAGCCGACACAAATGCATGACATTCCCGCAGAGAGAGGGTTGCGGTGACTCTAGGAACTCGTATAAACTCCTGGAACCATCTAGGCGGCGGAAATGGAAACTAAACTGGTGGCATTTCCATCACTCGTTTGCTTCTGGGTGGGGCTTCCTTCACGAGCGAACCATCGGATCGTATCTCCATTTAGTCGGTGGGACTGAGTTCTAGGGATAGGAGGTCGCGACACATGTGCTCCAGTGTTTATATTCAACAAGGCAGATGGTGAGTGTTTTCCCATTTGATTGAGATTGTTGTTGTTCTTTTTGTAACATCGGTGTGCTGTGAACAACCTCAACCGGGAACCCTAACTGAATGTGGCAATGAAATTTATATATTTCTAGCAGAAAGGCCAGCTAAACCACATTTGATAGAAAACAAAAAATAAATAATTTAAATCTATGAATTATACATGGCTGAGGGTCTTTGGTGGGAATGTAGCGGACGCGAGAAAAGGTCAGTGTTTTTTCAGTTTCTATAGCAAAAAAAAATGTTGGCCAAAATAAATAAAATATTGTTCTAGTAAAAACATAGACTATAATTTTCTTCACATGGTGATATACACAGTATTTGAATATCTGTCATGAACATAGAGACATTAGGTGCTAAACTTTTTAAACGAAGAGAAAAAGTTGTCAATAAATTCCATGACACCCTCGACCATCCTGAAAAGAAAGTTCTTTATGTTTCTACTGGAACAACATTGAATTTAATAAGGCCAAAAAAATATGTTTCTATAGAAACTGCAAATACGGTATACTGCCCTTAACTCGCGTTCCCTACCTACACTCCCACCTTAAGAGCCACTCCTCCTCGCCGAGAGGAAATTCCCTTTTTCTCCTTCTTAGAAAATAAAATGGTGTAACTTCCACTACAATGGAACAAAACGCACCGCGCTGAACCGCCTTGTGGGATTTACGTGCCGAAAGCCTTGATGCTTCTAGAGAAAAAAAATTTCCTTTCGGCGCGTCTGTGTAGGCGGGGTTTGGACCTGGCACGTCTCAAACTTCAACACAAGATAATTTGTGTTGTGAGTTTTGAGCATTTTGTATTCTATTCTTACCGTTGATTTTTATAAATAAAATGCACTTACTATTTAGGTAGAATTTAATATTTTAATATGTTTTCATTGTGTGTTTCCTTGTATTATTATTATTATTATTATTATTAGCACCGCGTCTTAATAACCGTTCGGGTTATACGCACTTACGCTAATGTGTAATGGTAGGGTGATTGTGAGATGAAATGGAGGACCTACAGTTTAACGTGGAATCAGAACCACGGTGGAGACCTGGCATTCCCCACATTCACAAGTTGTCTTGTCAGAGGTGAAGGAAGGGTTTGGTAATCAGATAAATCTGTGCCGGGACCTGTTTCCTTGTAGATTTAATCAATTAAAACTAGAGGAGAAGTGTGATAAACAGAAGGTAAATGTTTACTATTGTATTTTGGCCAAATTAAAACTATCAACTTCAAAAAAACTAACCTTAGCAAAAAATAAGCATCACTTTTCAAAAAACACTGTTATGTGCAAACAAATTTGGCTATTTAAGCTGAGCTTAAAGTACTCTACACTACTTAATGTAAACTATATTATATTTTATTAGCTTCTCAGAATGAATGATGAGTTGGTTTTATTAATGCAAGAATTTTACAACCTACATGACCTCTATCATCCTAAGTACCACGATAATTTGGAGAATGCTCCACATGGCGCGGTGGTTCGGCGAGATTCCTCGTGGCGTGCCTTTGTGAGCGACTAGCTTAACATGATGCTGCTTCAGGGTTCGGGCCCTAGTCAGGTGCAGTGAGGGTGATTTTTCCTAAATGGCTCTCCACTCTGCCTCCGCTTAGATATGGGTACAATCTCTCTAAATTAAATCTTCCCCATACCCGATTCGGTAGTCGCACGGTCGCAGGCGTCACTGCCGATGATGAGGAAATTGGAGGTTTGAATATGGGCCGGGTGTAATAAGGGTATTTTTCTGGTTTTCCCCTCTCCCTTCACGCAAACCCGGGTACACTTCCTCTTAATTCAAACTTCCTCATCCCTAATACATTAGTGTCGAATTTAGGCCTATAGCTCGAACGGGTGGTAAGACGTGTTGCCATAAAAATAGATTAACCTGGAATTTAGATAAGTTACGCTCGAACCATTAAACCTATCAAATTGATATTTTTTGCATTCTTCACTTGAGCACAGCCAAATTTGTATCAATTTAATAGGTATTTCATTTTAAATTGTTATTTTTCAATCTTATTGTATTTTTTTAAATACGGTCTAATAGTTTAAATGGTATGGATTACACTGTTGTCTAAACTAGAATACAGAAAACCGTACAACAATGAAATATTATTTGAGCTGTATTAGACCTACCTAAGTTAAGCATTAGCCATGAAATGATACGGGCTCTTTAGAAAATAGTAAAATTGAGACAAGTGAAACAATTTTACTCTATTTTAAAAATTGTATAAAATTGAAAAATTAGTAGCTATTTTAAAATTAAAAACTTTTTTTTACTGATCTTAATTTCACTGATGGCAACTGTAAACATTAATAAAACCACACTTTATTACTTTTATTTTCGGTTCAAACGTAATCGTGTGATTAACATCTTGATATATCGGTAGCGAGTTGGGCTCTTAAGGTGATTTAAATAGAAATAATTAGCTATTCTTTTATCTATTTAATATTTTAAAAACATCTATATTTACTGGTTTACAATATTTATTTTATTGACTTCTAATGAGGTCTTCCTATTAGAAGATTCTTTATTATCTTTGGCCACATATCGTAGGATGGTATTTTTTAAAGACGTTTATACATAGACCGGTCGAATAGTTTTCCGATACATGGGGGCGGTCGTCACAACCAACCATCTTTGAATACATTTTTGCCACGTTCCAGAATTTAAAAATTTCCTCTAAAATATACTTAAAACGATAATTTGTAATAAAGGGTTAAACTTCCTTCTTAATTTCACTATTTTTCTTTACCCCTCCTTCTTAACTTGGATTTTTTTTTACAAACCATGGAGGAGGAAATAACCTCTTTGAGCTCCTTCCCTTCTTATTCTTATTCTTCTCCTCCTAATTCGATGGCTTTGGTTTTAACAAAATGAACAAAGAGAACTTAATTTTAACCAAATCAGTGTATATACAATTACATGTTGTCTCAAATGTGCGAATAAGATGATATTCCACAAATCTCAAAAAAATTCACCAAATTCTTTCAATAATTTGTTTATGTTGTGTGTTTTTCTTTAGTGATTGGTCGCTGTCAACAAGCTGTAAACGAGAAGCTTTTTTGCTTCCTTCACGCCACATTTACACACTACGACCTACGTCATCAGGACCCTGGCCGTTGACCCTTACTATATTTGTTATAATGGTAATAAAGTTAATCGCATTTTACTATCTTTTGGATTATCTGCATTTAATTGCGCAAAGATTAGTAGGTGTGATAAAGGTATGGTTTGAAAAAATTATAACCGCATTTGCAGGGAGGGAGAAGGGAAAAGATTTAGGTGAAAATCACCTTCAGTAAAACCCTGATGGGATTTGGACCCCAACCTTTCTCGTAGCCGGCAAACCAGACTAAATTAACTTAACATTTAGTCCGCGTGAGCACCGACGCACGCGGACCCACTTTGGTGTCCGCATGGTCTAAAGCGCTACTGTCGCAATATGTCAATGACGGGGAGATCGGGGTTCAATCTCGGTAGAGTGTACTGAGAGTGGTTTTCCACTCTTCCCCCACGCAAATGCGGGTTTACTTTCTCTAATTTAACCTTCCCAATTCCTAATCCATTAGAGTAATTAGTACTTAAAGCGTATAACCCGAACGGGTAGTAAGACGTAGGTGCTAAATATTATTATTATTATTATTATTAATCTACAAGGCAGTCAACTCATTTATCTTGGAACGTTTATAATCCCCTTTACGAGTTTATTCACCTTTAATTTGAAAATTAATATATTAAAATAAAATATGAGCTTTGCCTTAAAATCTAATATATTTTAAAGACGCAATATTTGATTTATATTGACCAAAAAGTGTTTTAATATAAAAACTGCAAAAACAGTGACCTTTTCTAGCGTTCCCTGCATCTCCACCTTAAGACAGTAAAGAACGTTACCGCAGCGATGATGCAAGTTCTTCATCAGGTGACAGCTAATGGTTTCCCAGTGGTCTGAAACCCGGACACGGATAATGGAACAGAGTTTTATGATGTTGACTTCCCATCTAAGTCCATGAGAGTAGTTGAACAACCACACACATATATATAAATCCCTAGTTATTTGGTCTCCATTCATGCTTTGTAATATTTCTCGTCACCCCTTTTACTTTCTTGTGTGGGCCTAATGTTTGTCAGGATATGTTGTGGCCGAGGATGGGGGTGGGGGGGCTGATATATGATTGTGTGGGTTCGTAGTTGACGTCCGGTTTGGGTTTTTGTGGTTTTTATTTTACTACTATGTCTATTACAAATGAGATGTTGGTGTGAAATATTAAAATACATTAAAGGATTTAAAAGACTATTGATTATTTGGAAGCTTGTGGCAGAACGAAGTATTGCAAGGAATAACCAATGGCCTGACCCTGGAGCGCCTTAAAAATGTGTTTAGTGCAGGATTTTACTTTAAAAAATATGCACTTCCCGCTGTTTGGGCCAAATTATTCAGATTTGTGTTATAAGTCCAATCAAACACAATGTTAGAGATTTTTGGATATATATATATTTTTTTTCATTTTAAATATAATTATGTATATTTAATTTGTTCTGCCCGCCCTCTATAATTATTTATGAACTAATTTTATGTTAGATTTATTTGTTTTTCTTGTGTGTGTTATAGACGTGTAGTTTATTCACTTTATTGTAGTGATGGGTCGAACCAGCTCGTTGACGCGAGCTAGCTCACATAAGCTCGCTCACTCAAAAGAGTCGTTCATATGAGTCATATCGTTCACCGCATTGCTGGCTCGCTCCCAATCCCTTCACCCCTTCCCTAACCTTAACTTGATGAGCGAGCGCTAACTAGTTCTCACAAATCCCGTTCCGAGCGTGCAAATCTGTCTCTTTCCTTTCAACTTATGAATGAATCAAGTTTTATGTGTAATTTATCCGAATCCTATTGTGTTTGATTCTTTAATTCTATTAATTACTCATATTACTTATAATAATTAACCTACGCATATAACCTTTAGTGTCTAATTCACAGAATTATGTCTAAGTGATGTTAAGAAAAATTGTTAGTTTAATAGTGTAGGCAGTGCTGCTATCTAGTAACGATAGTAAGCATTTATAATTAATTTTTTCTTAGTAACGAACGAAGAACGACAGAAGAGTCGTGAATGACAAACACTCCTGACTCTTGCCAAAGCGGATGTACGAGAGCGAAAAAGTCGTGAGTAATGGTGGCGTGAATGACTCGCTCGCGAAGCGAGAGTCATTCGTTCACAGCTCTCGTTCAGGAGTCGTTCAATTTGTATGACTCGCTCACGAGCGACCCATCACTACTTTATTGTGGATGTGGTTGTGGATAGAATGGTTCAACTTAATAATAAAATGGCGTTGTCAAACAAGCAAATGCTGTGAATTCGTCATAATATAGTATTTAAATACAGGGTTTCGAACTAGAGATATTTATAAATAAATATATATATAAAAGATCTATATCTTTGTGTATAAAACAAGCAACTTATACATAGGTATATTATGTAGGCATATTGTTTATAAAAATAAGTCTAATAAATTAAAATCCATGTTTAGATTTTAAAGTAATAAGACAATAATTAAAAAAAGCATTTTTTATATAGCCTACGTGATCTTCCAAAGCTTCGAGAAGGCCGTATTGACGTCACCGACCGTGTTTAATTCTCCCACCTTGATTCTATTGCGACGAAACCCACCATATATTGTGATGTGTGTGTATGCTAAAATGACTATTTGATTTCAACGCTTGAACGAGGAACATTGTCCTGGACCTGCCTAATTTAAAGTTTCTTATAGAAAGTTAGCATGTGAAGTTAACGTTTTTGAAGTCTTTATTCTTAGGTATGAAAAATACACTTTGGTAACATTTTGAAGGTGCCCATAAGGCCCTTATTTAGTCCCTATGTATTAGCCTGGTGGATATATTTTTATTTTATTTATTGGACTAAATTCAACGTTACGGGTGTTATGTCTCTTCAAGACTGACCCATTTGAATTTTGGATAGATTACTAGTTTTATAACTGTCCCTTAAGTTATCTGCGCGAATTAAAGATATGAAGTCATTATCTATTTGTTTGGTTTTCAACATATCTCAATTTGGTTAATGAGACCATGTAAATTTTCTGCTCTTATGTTATTGTTTTTAATAAACCGTTTATATTGTTGCTTTTACATATTGCTAATAATTTCCCTTCTCACTTGTTCCATAGCTTACTCCCGCTCCCTTTTATCTTATTTAAGGTCGTAAATAAAAGGTAACAGAGTGGGGTGTAACAGTAGGGAACATGAACCTACCTCTCTCCCGAACAAATATACGAAATATTTAGATCTAGCGCTGAGATATAAACTGACGCACGTGAATCCAGGGTAATCAGCCTATATACTAACCCAGTCAAGATCAAAACCAAGGACGATGGGATGCATATAACCGCATGACATTAGAAGTGGCGCCCGAAAGGGACCCCATTGCAACGCCACGTGGTGCTATTTATAAATGCGTAACACAAATTAACGGAATTAAAAAAAACTAATATGCGTTCGAAATATAAAAAGCCAAAAAACGGAAAGCTTGCGACGACTGAACCAACCCTGAACTTTAGACCAGCAGCTGACTCGAAGCTGGGTGATTCATGGATTTGACGGTGACTTGGCGCTGATTCAACGCACCCTGGAAAGTCCATAAATTGATGCGTAAAGGTGTGCATTGGGAGAGATACGCCAGACGCAGTGAAAACAACCAGAGCCACGTGCCAGTAAAGAAGAAACCATTAACATATTTGGAGTAAATACTCTTTTCAGTATCCCAGGGACGAGTTAAACAATAAAAGGAACGCAAAACCAGGGCAAATGAGGTTGAATATGTTGAAGCGGCGCTGGTTGAACGCATGGACGCTTTCTCGGACAAACAAGAGACAGGAAAATACAATGAAACGATTGTACCATCATCACCAAATAACATTGTACTTGAATGTCCAATTTACGACTTGAAACCGACTAGAGATGACAGAAGTCACATATGTAGTAATTAGTCATGTGACAAATAATGATAAGAGACTAAAGGAAATGATGGCAAGAATAATGTACATCATCCAAAACCAAAATATAGCGTTAGATAAAAGGGTTAATGAAGCGAAGAAAATTAGTAGTGACCACATTGAAAATTCCCATAGAAAATAAAAAATGTGTTTCATATTGAAATAAATAAAATCAGAGGAGAATGTAATGAAATTAAGGCAATCCATGCTACGATTTAGAATTGCATGGAAAAAATTAGTGAGACTCAAATTTTGGGACAAAGCTGAAAAGGGTACGTGGAGAAGGCGGTGGATGACTTATAGGAAGACAAATCCGTTTAGAGGCGGGGCAAATTGCAATAAATGAGAATATTTACATTATAAACGAGACAACAAAGAATAATCTGAGCAAGATCGAACACTGCGTTGTAGAATATAAAGTAAAATTCGAGGCACCCTGGGAGGGGCACCCCTAATAGCTAGTACAACGGCAGGAATTAAGGATGAAAATCGACCAATTATCACAAATACGTGGGGCACTACATCTCCGTGGTTGACACCAAATATTACCTATGAAGGTTTTAGGGGTAGAATTCCCAAATTTTATAATTGTGACAGGAGAACGAACGCTGTCCAGTATCTTCACGTGGTTGACAGGGTTGTAGTTGGGCCATTGGATGTATGGAACACACTAGTGATGGGCATAATCGAATAATCATTCGATTCTTTGAAAAATAATCGAATAAATCGAAAGACTCACTCGAATGATTATTAGCACCGCGTCTTACTACCCGTTCGGTTTATACGCACTTACGCTAATGTGCAATGGTAGGGTGATTGTGAGATGAAATGAAGGACCTACAGTTTAACGTGGAATCCGAACCACGGTGGAGGCCTGGCATTCCTCCCATTTACAAGTTTTAGAAGTAGTAAAGAGTCGGTAATAATCGGATATTTACTACTTCTAAAATTGGTGACCTGGCGGTCTAGGGGTAAGGTGTCAGACTTCTGTAATGGCGGCCGGGGTTCAATCCTCGGTCCCGGCACAGATTTATCTGATTACCAAACCCTTCCTTCACCTCTGACAAGACATCTTGTGAATGTGGGGAATGCCAGGCCTCCACCGTGGTTCGGATCCCACGTTAAACTGTAGGTTCTCCATTTCATCTCACAATCACCCTACCATTACACATTAGTGTACGTACGTATAACCCGAAGGGGTAGTAAGACGCGGTGCTAATAATAATAATAATAATAATAATAATAATACTTCTAAAAGTAGTTACTAGTTACTCAGTTTGCTTTGTGCTACTATTCTCTTTACCCTGTTGCTGGATCTCCCAACACGCATTCCTTTGCGTTTACAGCCGATCAAAACTTTTCTATTACTGCATTTATAAAATAAGTAGCTAGCAATTAATATAAATACTTTTGTTTACGATTAATAATTAAAAGAGTCAAAATAATTTACCCTTTAATATCTCCTAAACATAACAATAATATATAAGCTTACAATCGTAAAATTATTTCAGTGAATAAAATTATAATACAATCTGAATATTACGGTTGGGAAATGTTTTATTAAATATATAAAAAGTATATACTTATCTACTTAATAAATTTAACTCAACGTTGAAATTTTTTATCTCTCAAACCATTTGTGCTATATGCGATTAGTTAGGAATGTAAAATTTTAAGGAAATGAAAAAGAACAATCCAGTAGTAATGCAGCAAAATAATCGAATCATTTTGTAATTTTCATTCGAAATATTTTTGGCTGTTATTAGATTGTAAACTGTACAACCTCTTAACCTTTGTATTAAATTAGCCTTAGAATCATTTGAATGGGTAAGGGTTCGGCCAGACTGACAAGCGTGCGAGCGAGTGAGCGAGCGCGCAAGCGACTGGGTGGCCACACTGGCGAGCGAGCGAGCGCGTAATTAGCAGACCCTAGTTCATTAGAGAAGATGTCTCTGTCAAAGACACTTGGTACATCTCTGCTCCTCGAAAATTCTTACAACAAATATTTTTAATGTACTGAAGTGTTTTAAAATCAGATTAGCCGCACCAGTGGCGGAATGGTACATTGCACTCCATAGCTTTTGACTGGAAGGTAAAGGTTCGAAGGCTCAGTGAACTGAAGGTGATTCTTAAAACTTATTTATTGTTGTGGTTTTTTCATACTCTCCAAACTAATGGTGATTATTATTTGTAAAGGCCTACTTTGATTATAATATTGAAGTATTTTAACATATCGGGCTTACATATATTTATGGTCTTACCAATTAAATTAGGCCATTAATAGCAAGTGTGTTAAAGCTATCACTGATAGAAAAAAGTCAAATATCATGTCAAAATGAGAAGTTTCCCAGCACTCAATGAACCAACATAGAATAATATTGCCTAGCGCCTGTAAACTAGACTGTACCGGGTCGAGCGGGCACGCTTGAAAAATAGATACAATTCTATCTTTCAAGCGCGCACGCTCAGTCGCTCCAGTGTGGCCACCTCCCATTACAACCAATGTGTTCTATTTTATATTTTAGTCGCTCGCGCGCTCAGTCTGGCCGCCCCCTAAGGTCGATTATTGTGTAGCAATGGGGACTATTTATTGAAAATGAACCTAATAGAAATGAAGACCTGTATAGAGATAGCCTGGAAACATTCATAATCATAACGTCGATTTTCCTCAGCACTTCTGGCAAGGGTGGGGTAAGAGAATGAATCGGCCAGCTCTCGTCAAGTCAGTTATGTTTTCATTCAAATGTTTTTCTCATTCGAATGATTTTGAAAGAATTGAATGAATCGATTCTACTCACCCAATTCTGCCCATCACTAGAACACACTGAGGATAACACGCAGGCACCAGGAACTTGGTCTGCATTCACTTCACTAAGTGGACATAGTAAACCTCCTACAAATGTAAGCTTGGCATCACCATTGTTGCAGATACCACAACAAACTTTGAAGCATTATTCACTTTCTGATCCAATCACATAGCAGTAAGTCATCGGATTACTAATGCAATCCTCAGCAAACCATTCTCAACCCTCCTCCTCTTTTGAGTTTGGTTGTTTTGCTCAAGATGGTGGAAAAGTTGTTCCAGTTAAATGCAACTAGCAGTACCTAAAGCTGTCTTAATGCAGATCAAATGTCACTGCAAGGAATGTTGCATAACTGCAGCATGCAGTCGGCTCAAGAAAAATATGTTATGCACTGAATTATGTAGGTTTTCAAACAGCAGGAACCCAGTGAAGACAGTGACGATGAGGATACTCTTAACAGCAGACAAAGCTATATATGTATTTATGTTATTTCTTGTACATTTTTATTAACGGCAATAATCATAGTAAGTTTAATTTTTTAAATGTACTCAAAATCGCTGTTTCTAAAGAAAACAATTTTTTTTAAATTAAGTGACATACATTCTGTAAGCCAACAAATACAGCAATAAATATATATATTGTTTATTATGCATATATATTTTAAGCTTTGTTAAAATTTGTAATCTTGAAAAATTAAAATTGATGTCAAAAACATATATACAGTACATTGTAGTTAAAAGTAAGCATTTTATAAATTAAGATTAATTTTATTACACAAATTGAAAGTAATGTTTTTGCGCTCGACTAAAAATATTCTACAAAGGTAAATTTTTGTATCATGATTTTCAGAGAACAGCTAGAGTTATCTAAAATTATTTAGTCACTTTTTTATTCAAAAATCTGGGATTTAACATTTGTTTTAAATATTGTTTTTATAAAACTTACCATCTAAGAAAGAGAGCGAAAAAAACTTTTTGGCCATTTTTTAAACCACCCACAAACACCCCCACCCCCACCCACCCACTCACTCACTCACCAAACCTATAGGGACTTAAATTTGGCACGGGTGTTCCTTACAAGCTATTTAGGAAAATTAAAGATGTTTCATTCCTATGTTTTGTGATTAAGGGGGTGAAATTGGGGTAACTACCTTGATCAACAATATTGCTTTATAAACTCTTTTTAAGCATTTAGAAGGTCCGACAAGTTATTTCTAATAATGCCTTTGAAAAATCATAGCAATTATTTTTAACCCCGTAGATGCTTCTAAGAGGCGGAAAAATATGAATATAGACAATTAATTAAATTTTTAAATACATTTTAATATACAACTCCAAGAGATGGTAGATATCTCAAGTTTATATTTGGCTGAATTTTGTGGTGTTTCTAGTGTCTATGTGAGTGAGAGGGCTCGGCCTGGGGCGATGTGTTGTGGTGGGGAGTGGCGGAAGGGGGGTAGACCTGTCCAACCACGCTCAGCTGATAACACCCCAGGCAGTAGACAAGGAGGCCTGCCGAAAATAAAACTCCCCATGAGAAACAATCCATGGTCACTTCCTCGCAGTGTTTCTTGAATAGCGCTAAGAACCATGCCATTAAGCTTCAAACAAAAATTCATCATTTTCATCCAAAAATAAATAACACAATATTCCGTGTATAAAACGGGGGTTCAGCTAGTAATATATAATTACTAAAGTCTACTTTTATAGTGTATTGTATTTAATTGCAAATTACTGAATCATTTTAAAATAATTTGAAATGCACTGTGTGTGCTCACTTAATAAAATCTTATAAGGAGATGTTAAAGTATTTAAAACATTACATCATTATTAATAAATTTAGATTTATTAGTGCTCAATTTTATCCTGCTACAGTACCAATTACCCACATTGATGGTTGCATGGTTGAAAGCGTCACCCTCTTGTTAAACTGGATTGCCAGTGATGGGGAGATTGAGGCTCAAATCTTGCTTAGGTGAACTGAGAGTGTTTTTTCCTAAATAATTACCCACTCTCCCTCCATGTAAATTAAGTTACATTTATTTTTATACTATACATCATTCTTAATCTTCATCCAAATGGCTTCCAGGAGGCAGAAAAATAAACAAGATCAATAATTACTATACAGTAAAACCTGGATAATTTGAAGATGAAGGCACCACTAGAAAAATTTGGGCCATCCAAAAATTCAAATTTGTCAAGTTTTTATTTGGACTAGAAAAATAACTTCAAACATCAATTCAGTGAAGTAAAATACAGAAGTCTACATATATAATTTTATTCTTAGATTTTCCATAGCAAACAATATATACAGTACAGAATACTGTATTTACATTTTATTTTATTTTAAATCTAGAAATTTTTGATTTTTTGTTGTAGTTAATATTATGAGTTGTAAACTCTTCTAGTTTATTCAGCGCCTGGATAATTAGAGAGGCTTACATTATGTTATCCCTCAATAAACCGTCTCAGCTCTTTGATGTGGTCCAAGGCCTGTGTAGATGTTAGGATCGACTTCTCTTGAAGTTCCGTGTTCCCCATCTTCATCTGAAGATGCAATGTCATTTCTATTGTTCATAGCATCTGCCAGTTCACCGCAAATGGCTAAGTTATCATCCAAACCCACATATTTAACACCTGCATCATGTCTAACATCTTCCGAGTTGTCCACAGCGAGTACAATCTACTCAACACCTTAATTTTGCTCTTCACCATCGTTGTGGTAGAAACCTTCTTTACGATTGCAGTTGGCAGTATTTTGTGTCACTTGGTCCCACGCACTGTTACACATTCAGGCAGATTGGAAAATGTTGATTTTAACCCTGCCATTCTAACCAATTTAAGCACCTGAGAGAATGTTCTGGAGCCCAAGGCGTCACTAGAAGTACTTGAAGGTTTTAATTATTCCTTGATCCATTGGTTAGACTACTGACATATTTGGGGAGGGGGGAGAAGGGGGAGGGAACACAATCGTTACATTTTCCATTAGAGTAATGGTGTTGAGTGTGGTGCAAATGTCAAAAAACAATACAAATGTTAATTTTTTTTTTTTGCAACTTTTAGTACCCCTACATGCAGAGAGCCTTCAATTCATGCAGCAACAATCGAGTAATAAACGAGTAGCCTACATGAGAGTTCAGGCTTTTTTTTTTGTCATCTTTGAGGTAATTTTACCTCAAACTAAACAAAATAAGTTTTAATTTATACGTTCGAATTATCCAAGTTCGACTGTATATGGTTTCTTGGAGGCACAAGAATTGAATTCACTTGAGAGCATTGGAAATGTACGTATGCAAACAAGCTTCCTCACATGCACACATGCACATTACCTGTACAGTAATGAGAATATACATGTAACTGTAGGGTTATACAAAGAGGTTAAAATAATATAAATGAACCACTCAAATCATATTACACTCAATAATCATCTTCCATTTATTAAAAAATATGCAATGTATGTCCAACAAACTATGTAAAGTACTACTACTACTTTTATTTTAATTTAGTTCCATACAAAAAGATATTTTTTATGTGACCCCATCTTCAAATTTTGCATAAAAATAAATAGATTAGGAGTTTCCATTTAACAATTGATATTTTACAATTTTGTACATACAAATAATGGCGAATTTTAATATTTTGAGACCTAAATGTTCAAATATATTATTTAAATAAACACTTCAATTTAATACTCCACTTTACTGCAATGAGTATTTGCAGTTTTGGAGTATTAACAGTAGGAATTTATTGATCTTTATCACAAAATTATCTGATTTTATTTAAAAATACATTTATACTAAATTATTATTTCACATGTTACAGACTTTTGTTACATTAAGTAAACTTAATAAAATTAAAATATTCTACTACAAAAGATCTATACTATTTGCAGCAAAATAAACTAAACATCTGAAAGTGAACCACAATTTAGTTGAAATACTGATGTGTGAAACAGAGACATCTCAATGAAAATTTTTCTATGAATTAGTAGTAGATGGAAAAAATAGTTTGGAAGTTGAAAGTAGATCAAAGCATGTTATCAAAAATTAATATATTATGACAAGACATTGTTTTAATGATCAAGTGTTATAGATAATGCTAGCCAGGACATACAGTGCTAATGGGAGAATCTAGAACAGTGTTCAGAGTATTGAATGGCAAATCAAATGGGAAGACCTAGAGGCAGATGGGAGGAAACATTATATGGAGCTGAAAGAAATAAGGTGTAATGAAAGGATTGTATAGAGCTAACTCAAGATAAGAATTGGTGGTGTACTTTAGTAAGTGCGGAAATGAACAATACCCTAGAGTAAGTAACTATGACAAAATGAATTGTATACAATATTACTAATTTGATCTGCCTTAATCATTCTTTAAAGGTAAATATTTATGGGTTGATGCTTGTGTTCTACTTGCAGGATCTTAAATAATACATATTTTCGATTTTTTTTAGTATAATTTTAAGTTGTTATACAAGATATAATGCTAGCAGTTTTTTTATTTTAACAAACTGAGTGCCTACCGAATTATGGCCTTTTATTTTATTAACAGCCAAACATTAAGGCATGAAATTTAAACTAAAAAATATAACAATTCTGGTGTTTCATTATTTTATTTGAAATTAAAGTATTAGTTGTTAAATTTTCAATCAATATAAATAGATTTTACTTAGAAAATACTTATTCGGCACCCTTATGAGCAATTTTAAACAACAGATTAGTATTTAGAAATTTAATTTTTACATACTATAGAAGGACAAGAAATAACTTAAAATGTACAAAACTTTTTTTTAATTGGCAGATTTTATATTTTAAATAAAAAAATCATTAATGATGGTGTAATGAGTGGTATATTAAAACTTTCTGGTCTATGATCGGATTTATCATAGACATGCTTCCATTGCAATTCTTACATAAGTTACAATCCTAAAATCACATTCATTTGAAAATGAAAATAATATATATGCCTAGTGATACAAACAAAATTTTGCATTTTTAAAGTAAGCTTGAAAGCTCATTTATTGGGATTCATAGATTGTACTCATTTAAAGTATACTTTTACTGTAGCAAGGTTAAATGAAATTGAAAATAGTTAATCATAAATACACAACATAGTGGTATTTACTTGTGTACTATTTTATTTATGATTACATTATAGTAGTTCAAATATCTTGTCATGACTCAACTTGAAATATATATAGTCTTTGTTAGATTAATTTCTTTGCATTTTTTCTTAATGTCTGCAATTTGATTTTTTTTTTAAATTAAGATGCGAGATTAATGAACTCAATATTTTTAAATCAAGTACTCAGCAATCAAAGGATTAATATGTTTGTTGAGGTTTGGTTTTATTAATGTGTTTTGATAACAAACCAATATAAGCAAGTTTGTCCAATTTATTGTATTACAAAAATATCAAACCATTGTGAGTGAGGGAGAATGTGAGTTATTCCATTAAAATAATCATGTCTACTGTACCCCTTGCACCTGTAGTAGATATTATATAAGACCAATTTAATTCAAAAAATTGTTTCTCATTTTTGTTAATACAGTGTCATGCCAGATCTTACTATCAGCATTCAATTATATAGTCTATAGATGTTAGCTTTAATATATATATACTGATATATTTTAATTAATATATTCTAATTGTTACTATATCAAAATAATATATTATTTTTAAATTATTTAAAAATATTTTTATTTTATAGTTGTTTAGTAAGATTAACTCCAATTCCTAAGAAATGTTTAGTGGTAATTATTTTCTGTCATGGCATATTATATCTTTGATTTTAATGTAGTGATCAAAGCCTTTCTTGTTCCTACATATTGTTACAGAATGTGTTATATTTTCCATTATTATATAAATAAATCTTTTTAAAAGCTATGGTATTTGAATTTAATTGCAATAATCAAATTTAAATTGAATTAAGAGCAATAATACCTGTAGGATACATAGAGTTTAAATACCAATGATAGTATATGGCCAGAATGGGTAGTAAGACGCGGTACTAAAAAAAATTGTCATTGTTAAAGTAAAATTTCCTAATAAATTATATATAGAATACTCAAAAGAAGAAAATTTCATAGCCTAAAAACTTTACATAGAGAATGCTCAGAAGAAGAGAGAGTCATAGGTGAAGTAATTTAAGCACAATATTGAAATTCTACATGATGTCCATAGTCCATTTTGGAACCTCTAGTATCATAAACAGTTGAGAGTGCTTTTTATTAAGATAAAAATAAAAATAAAAATTTAAAAACATCTTATCTTCCTAGTATTATTTTTCATACTGCATCTTAGTATTCAATTGGGTTGTTCACATATTTGTACCATTAGAGTAGGGATGAGCTATGGTGGGTAGTCAATTATTAAAATCACCCTTGGTGTACATGAATGGGATTTGAACCTTTATTTACAAGCTTTTTATTTAATGTTACATGAGAATCATCATGTCTCTTCAATAATTTCAATTTACTCAATATGGTGTAGTACACAGTAACTAGTCAACTCGACTCAGTTGATAGATTGATCATCTGCCAACTCTCTGATAATAAATGAACTTACACTGCATTAGCATTTAATATCTCAATTCATTAAAATTTGCGTATAACCTAGAAGGGTAGTAGGGTGTGGTGCTAAAAAAAAGATGAACAAATATTAAAATTGGATTAACTTATCCAATTCAATTTATGACCTCACATCAAATTGAAACAGATTAATTATTAAAGAAGAGATTCATTCATTGTGAGGAACTGGTGGTCTAGGGGTAAGATGTCAGACTTCTGTGTTAGGCGTTCGGGGTTCAAATCTAGGTCCCGGCACAAATTTATCTGGTTACCAAACTCTTAATTCATCTCTAGCAAAGTGTGTGCTTTAACGCTTTGTAAATGTGTGGAATGCCAGGCTCCCCCCACCATGCTTCAGAACCCATGCTAAGTTATAGGTCCCCTATGCTTTCCTCTATCATCATTGTCATGTATCACCCTATCATCTGTGATTTTTTTTCTTTTCTCTCTTTTATACTTCCTTATACATTTGTCCTGACATCTTATTCTACTATGAATCAAAATCTTTTTGCTCCATTCATTTTACAATCTTCATTCTATATATTTAATTTTAAAATTTTAACTTATAAACTATCCGGAATTCAAACCTATATCTACTACTAAACTACTTGTCCTATTATTGCCTAAATTATCAGTTTGCCTCAACCTGTGCTAGTTGGTCCACCCTGGATATTTTAACTGCCCTGGGCATCTGGGAATAATGAAATTCGCCTTAATGGTGTCCCCGCCTCAGAAATGAATTCCTCCATTTGCCGGGAAAGCAGAGGTAAGATAAGGTCAAATGGCCAAGATCTAGAGCATTATCCCCCTACCCCTCCTGCCACACATTTGTTCATTGTTTTTTAATGTAAAGCTTAAAATTGTTCAAACACATTTTAGCCTTATAAAAACCTGTATATATTTAAATTTTTATAATATCATTAAACGAAATATAACAAAATATAATGACCACATTTTGTAATGCAATAATGAATATTAAATTTGCTAGTTTTGTAAGTAGGTGAGAGTTTATCTTGATTTAATTAATTGCAACCAATAATTGAGATTTCAATTCCTTTATCCTTTATGGAGAGAGACTCTGGAACATCAACTAGGTGAGGGAGGGGGTAAACACAACACCTACTCTTTTCATTATAGTACGCTCGAAGTCCTCTTATTATTTCGAGAAATTAATGTTCAGAAAGTATCATACAGCCACAAAAATAAAATTATCCATCAATAACACATGCCAATATCATCCAAGAAATCATGCTACAAAACAGCTGTTAGGTGAAGTGGCTGATAAGTGTGCCTTCCCTTCTCCTTACTTCCCTTAAGAGTGTGTTTCGAAACACATTACAAATTTGTACACTCCATTTTCCATTTAAACATGAACTTTTCTTTGTTTTATTACAATGAACAACCTACATAATGAGGCAATATTAGCCTTCTTATATAATACTAGAATTGTGGTACACTAATTCCTTAATAAATGGGTGTTATGATCTGAGTGATATCATTAAAATATGACAACAATGCATGTTTGACTTTTCTAGAATTTCATTAAATGTATCTATTCAGTTATTTTAGTTGAAGGAATGATAAAAGGATATAAGGATTAATTTAATACCTTGTAGTGTTATAGATTTGCTTCTAATATGGTGACCTGGTGGTCTAGGGGTAAGGTGTCAGTCAGACTTCTGTGTTGGAATTCTGGGGTTCAATCCTCGGTCCCGGCACAGATTGATCTGATTGCCAAACCCTTCCTTCACCTCAGACAAGACGTGTATTAATCACATCTTGTGAATGTGGGGAATGCCAGGCCTCCACCGTGGTTCGGAACCCACATTAAACTGAAGGTCCTCCATTTCATCTTACAATCACCCTACCATTACACATTAGCGTAAGTGTGTACAATTTGAACAGGTAATAAGACACAGTGCTAATAATAATAATAATAATTCTTCTAATAAACTAATGATTTGTATAGTTTTATTTAATTATTTTTCAAACATGTGTTTATATTTTTTATTTTCATTATGTACATGGACAAGGGTGTTAGAATAAATATTTTTTTTAAATTTTAAATTTACTGCTCTTTAATAAATTAGTTAAAACTTTTATACAAATAATTTTGCATAAAATGTTGTTATTAAAAAAAGTGTTTTTAGTGTACTTAATTGCAATGTTATTGGGATTTAATATACAATAAGGCGAGTGAGTAATTAACAACATCTAACATTTATTAGATATACTCTTAAATGATCAAACAAAATGTTACATGGAAGTACAGGCATAAAATCTTCTATAAAAACTGTGTAAGTGTAAGGAGTGCCAAATGAATGACTACAGTGAGACAATATTACTTCTTTAAAAACTGTGCTGTACTGTATTGCTTTCAAAGTTAAATTTTTCTTACACAAATAAAAATTAAATTCTTCACTTAAATATTGTAAATTAATTATGTCTATTGTCTTGATTTTTTTACTAAAATATTGAAGCAAAAGCTGTGACATTGATTTATTTTTACAATTAAAAAAAAATCACACTCAAATTGAAAGTTTAATATTGACCAAAAATCAATTCTTGTTAAAATGGGTGTTTCAAATATTATTTAGAATATTATAATTTGATTTTATCTTTATCTCCTTTTAGTGATTTTAAAATGTATAATTTAATAAATAAACTTTCTTTAATTGCTTTGAATAAAATATGTGAATTTGTTTACATAGATATTATACATCTTCTTAGTAGGTTATCTTTGTTTATGTTGTCAATAAAAAATATTTAGTATAAAAAATAACTCAATTTTAAGGTTCAGTAAAATTCCTTCCTCAAAATGAATTTAAAATTTTTAAACAAAACTTTATTTTTCTAACCTGGAATTAGCCTAGTTTAAATTTGTAATAACCCATTACCCCAGTAAGGAATTTTAAAGTTAGATGACATGAGAATATTGGGGCATGTTTATTTATTATCTTTAAGAGCAGAGTTATTAACAACATTCAAAGAAGGTTTGGATGAGAAGGATGGATAAGGGAAAGTGCACCAGCAATTTGATAGAAAAAGTATTAAAAAAACTTCAAAAATTCAATATGAAAAAACAGAATCAGTGCATAATCATACTAAGTCTAATCCCAATCTTCCAAATCATAGTCAGATGTCGTGATTTCTTCCCAAAAATGTAAGAATGTTAAATGTCTGTTAATCCTTGCTCCTGTAAATTTTGATCATTTCAAAGTTTGGAGTAAAAATAAACAACAACGAAAAAGATATAATAAAAGAGTGGAGAAATGATGATGTTAACCTTTACCTGTAGAGCTATTGTCCAAACAACTTTATAAAACTGTACCTGTGATATGTTCTCGCCCACTTGGGCCCTATTTGACCAATCATACATACACTCTGCTCTACATGCTTCACACGAGAATGTATTCCCCTCAAAACCTGACCAATGTGTGTTCTACTGATGGGTGTGAACAATTCACAGGTACAGTCTAAACCAATGCTGCTTACCCTGGCAACCCTTCACGACACACCACCCGTATTGCCGAGGGATGAAAAAAAGGTATATTATAAGTAATTTTTATAAATATTACTAATATTATTAAATTACATATAAATGTTAAGTCCCAAGTAGACTGAAGCTGAGTGCTGAAATATAATCCAAATAAGAATAAAGTACAAACAAAATTAATATTTACTATTTCCATTGTTGTACATTTTGTAAACTTTGTTATTAAATTTATGTTAAATATTTTGGTTTTCCTTATTATCTAACGCAAAAAGAAACCTTAAGATTATTTCCCCCAATAAACCATGATGACTCCTTTCAAAAGGATTCTAAGCATACCCAGTTTTATTTTGTCAGCCTCATTTAATTCAATGACTAAAGCTCCTGCCAATGGAAATTAAAATATTTAAAAAAAAATATGCCATTTGATATCCAGGAGGGTGACATTTGAATAGAATCCATTATTAAAATTTATACATGCTCTTAATGATGACGAATATTAAATAATATAATTTATTCATTCATATATATTTTTCACTATGGTAAAATTTTATGAATATATTATAAGGTGTTGAAATTGAATTTGTAAACATAAATATTTATGTTAAGTTGATTAATAACTTTAACTAATTAAACATAAAATTCAAACAGTAAATTAATTTAGAGATACCAATTAAAGAAACCAAGAGAAAACCCTGTTCTATTTTTTTTCACATCTAGTACTAAATAAGATAACATTTTTCTTTAATACTTTAATGCATTTGCTAAATGTAAAAAATGCTGTGTAAATGAGAGGTATGGTAAATTCACTGTTAAAGATGAACATTTTCTTACAAACTGGTATACATAAGCATTAAACATCACTATGCAAAGTAAAGCAAACCTGTATAATGAAGTTAACATGCATAAGTTAAACATGATCTATCAAAATAAAGTAAATCCATGATATTAATATAGCTATAATGAAGTTAAAAGAAAGTGTGATCTCATGCTGCAATGATGATTAAACCTTACTTTAATTATAAGAAAATCTATTTGCCCAATTCATTAAGAAAATATAACTACTTCTAATGTTTATATTTAGAAAAGAGTAAAGAAAAACGATGGCAGTGAGTACTTCTTTAGTACAAGTTACACCTGTTTTTATAATATTTGTTTGCAAATTGATGCATTCCCTGTTTACCAATGAATACCTACCAATACTATGAATGTATTATCCTTAAGCAGCTTATACTCCCAAACTTGCTAATTTGGAGCTCATAATGGCTTCACAAGCTCATTAAATTTATAATACTAAGAATAAAGTTCAAGAGCCCTTTTTATAAGCAGTAATACTTTAAGATAGCTCAAATTTAAACTAGGTTCCCTATTAGTTTTTATAACAATTTAGTATATATTATAATGTCATAATACAAACTCTAGAAGTTGTAGTTGCAATTATATAAAATTTATTTGTATCATCACTTTAATCAATGTGGTAATTAATTTGCATAATATTTTAATGTTTACCTTTTTTATATTATTATTATTATTATTTAGCACCACGTCTTACTATCCGTTCGGGTTATACGCTTTAAGTACTAATTACGCTAATGGATTAGGAAGTAATAAGGTTGAATTAGAGGAAGTGAACCCGCATTTGCGTAGAGGAAGAGTGGAAAACCATTTAGGAAAAGAAAAACAGTTCACCTGACCAAGATTCGAACCTCGGTCTCCTCGTACTCAGCAGTCGAGCTCAACACGACTAGTGCGTTAGCCAACTACGCTACCGAGGCGGGTACCTTTTTTATAACTAAACTACTACCTACCAATGTCAAAAGCCAAGTAAATCTTGGGATATCTTTCTTTAGCTGAACTAAACTGAATGGATGCTAAACGAATAGGCACAGATTAAATCTCATTACTTAGGTTCACTTGGGATTGAGTATATTACCAGAAAACAGAGCTTTAAAGATCAGTACAAAAATACATATACATTTATGTAAAATTTATTATTCCCTATGATCACTATTCTAATTCAAAAGGTGACAGCTACAAGTCATTAGTTTGTTCATATTTACTTTTACAGTAATTAATTTTTAGAAAACATAATTGGCATTAAGCAGTTAATATTATTAAAAACATAATTATAGTTAATAAAAAAAACTTGTGTACAAAATTATAAATAGCTAGATTTCAGAGTAAAAATTAACCTGTGAACTAGTGGGACCAAATAAACATATTTGTTTACAAAACAATGATTTGAAAACATTTATTTAGATGTCCAACACATGTACATTTTTTATATAGGTAGTCTATTTTTCATGCTTAATATATATATATATATTTATTTATTTAATCAAATATAATATAAATTGGAGTTCAATGAAACTTTATTGTAAGCTGAAATGTGGGCTGTTGAAAGAAGTGCACGCATCAAAACATTCCAGTGTAAGTTAATCCAAATGCCCACAAAAATAATGAGCTGCTCAAAATTATTGAGATGGTGCAAAATTTGACCAAAATTTAAATGTAGAATTCATCTGAATTAGTCAAAGTTTACATTTTTTTCCTAAGAAAGAATACATATTTTGACAATATTATGCTTTTTGATATTACAAAAACTTAACAAAATCAGAGAATTATATAAAAAAAAACCATACAAACACATTAGAGTCATTTAGAAGAAATCAATGTTTTGTTATTAATAAACAAACAAATAAATAGAATGCGCATAATGTTGAAAGTATATATAACATTGAACATACTACTATTAAAACAAAAACATTTCTGTGAATAATACATTTTTAAAGGTGTTCAAGTTAGTTTTGAAATACATTCAAACTTGGTTATAGCAACCTAGGTTATAGTGACACCTTTGCTATAGTGTCTAATATTGAATGGTACTAATTAACTCTTCATGAAAATGATTTCCAGGCCTCTTTTGCAAAGCCATATTGGGACAAACCAAACCACTTACTTGCATGGACAGTGAAACATTAAAGTGGGAGCGTAAAAGGTAAGGGGAGAAGTTCTAAAAGACATTGTGAAATAAAAATATGGTTGAGCTACTAGAAGTTGTTTGTTACATGCCAGGAAGTGCAAGGTCCTTGAGAGGGGTATGAATGTCAAGACTTTTTCCTATCTTTTGTGTCCATGATCCTTTTGAAACAATATCAAGTTATTGAGTATTTTAATTTGTCAACCTTTTAACTTTTAAATATCCTCAGATTGCAAATTAAAATGAAAGTATTAATCAATAAGGTTAAAATTAATGCTATAAAAAATTGAAAATGGAAAGAATAAAGCTGACATGAACCGAGAATTTAGTTCAGTTAGTTTAAAAACCAAAGTATATGGTAAAAAAGGAACAAGATTGTAGTGCTTTTGAAATATAAAAAAATGATCAAATACTAAAAAAATATTGAAGTCAGAGTGAATTAGTATGAATGAAGCACTATTAAAGTGGTTCAAACAAATTAAAGTTAAAATGTACCAGTGAGATGTTGTCTACTCATGACCAAGGCAATGAACTTGTAAAACTCTCAAATCTTAAAGACTTATTGTGTACAACTGGTTAATAAGTAGATTTAAGTTGTGACACAACATTTCTTGTGGAAAAGTGAGAGTCCAAGCAAAGGCAGTGAACGTTGAGACAACAGCAGAATGGCTTAATAAGGTTTGTGGAAATTGCACGAAGGCGACAGTGACATTTATTAACGTTGATAAAAAACAGTATTTTCTTCAAGTAAGTTGTAGACAAAACATTGAAATATAAAAAAGAGAGAGAGATGTTCTGGTGGAAAGCTATATAAAGCCCGAACCATTGTTTTAACATGTGATAGTGAAAAAACAACAACAAAAAATTGTTTGTTATTGGGAAAAAAAAAAATCCTATATATTTCAGGAATGTAAAATCAATGTCAGTTCGGTGCAGATTTAATAAAAATTGCGGGTGACCTTTGATCCTTTTAAAACTAAAATGCGACTTAGGACTGACAGTTGTGACTGCAAAGTAGGAAATATATGTTACTTGTAGATAACTGTCTTACGCATCCTTAGCTTGACAGCGTGCAAAACATTAATATTGTGTTTCTCCCAGCAAACACCAAATGCATATTACTTACAACCTATGACCAAGGCATGATTCGAAGTATTAAATGTCATTTCTCCACAATGATATTGTTGAGAATTATTAATGTATGGACAAGAAGCAAGATTATAGATTATCTTTGCTACATACATTTAAGTGTATCAACAAGGTTTGGTGGTGTGTCACTGAGAAAACCATCCAAAATTGTTTGTGTCATTTTGGAATTACAACAGTGGGCTAAGTAGTTGCTGAAACAAGAGGGAATGTGTACAATCGAGAAAATGTTACTACTTCTGCTAATGACAATGATGACTTGTATATGTCTGAATGGGTGTACAAAGTTGATCATGATATTCCGGCAATGTACCATCTAGAATCATATGTATGTATAGAAAATGAAGTTTTTACAACCAAAAAACATTGGAGGCTATCACCATGGGAGTAAAGAAGGGGAGAAAAAATTAGCCAGAAGAAGAAGACGAAAAATATGTGATCCATAAATTGAAGGGGCAGTTCCTACTTTAAGTTAGAACCTTGAAGTCATTAGGACTGTGTATAAGAAAACATAAAAAGAAGAAGAAAGAAAATAACAGATTACTTAATTTACTTTTTTTAAGATTGTAGTTTTTTTAACATGCATCTTTCAGAATCAGTTAGTTTAATCAATGTAATTTCTATAAACATCTTTAAGGTTATCATTAAATAAAAGATTTAGTCTACATTAAGATTATATGATAGTACTGTCCAAAATTATGCTATGGTTTCTTTAAATACGATTTAAACCCTTCTTTGGCCAGTATAACACTTGTTTTTAACGACATGTTTCTCAGGTCCCTTGGATGAAATAACCGAGTTTGGCTGTATATGTACAGTCACACTTTATATTATTTGAATTAATGCATGTGTAAAACTTGTTATGAAACTAAAAATTTTAGGGGAGATTTTATATTCATTGTTAGAACAACTTTAGCAAATTGATTAAAGTTAATTTCAATAAAGCTTTAATTAATATGAAATTATTTATTATGATATATTAAAATTTTACAAAATATCTCCAACAATTTATATTTATAAACAAAAATACTGCCAACATAAAAAGCACAAGTGGCTTCTCAACAAAAAACGGAATTTTTAAAACAATTCAAACTGGCATCTTAACATTTGTTGCTAGCTACCATTCATTCTTGATTTAAATAAAAGGAATCTATCTGAATACTTTCTGTAAGATTAAGTAACAGTTTTTGATATTGTTGTGGACACATTTTATCTAAACAAAGTTACTTCAAGTATTTGTGACTTACAATTAAGTATATTGGTACAGTTAAAATTCATTTTAACCCTTTAAAAAATATTTTGTATTACAAAGTTGTGAACTAATAGTTTAAGATCTTCTTTGGTGACTGCACTAAGTGTGGTGTCACTCTCATTTTAGGCTAGCCTGCTGATAATAGGAAGATCAGTTTGGAATCCCAGTCAGGTGTATTGAGAGGGTTTTTACAAAATGGTTTTCCACTCTCCCTCCATGCAAATGCAAGTACACCTACTCTAAATTAAACCTAAACTCATTCCTAGCACATTAGTGTTATTAGTACATTAGCATATAAACTGAACCGTTAGTAAGACAGAGTGATAAAACAAATAGTTAAAGGTGTAGACTAATAAATATAAAACTGTAAGAATAATATTAAAATAATTAATATAAATAATTAGTTTGTCAAAAGTGTTGTTACATAGGCCACTGAGAAATATAGATCATCTACGTAAACGTATTTTTTGTAATTATGTCAGTCTGAATATCCGTCATTTTTAAAGAGTGAAGATAAATGGGTTGTACCAAGCACATAACTTTGTGACATAATCATTGCCACAAGGTACAATGAAAAGTTCAAATTATTTATAAGAGTGTAAATAAGATATTATTTATTGTGATAAAATGAGAAACAAATAAGAAAGCTCATCAATTTTTAAAGAAATATGACAAAGTCTAAAATGCTGGCGTTATAAGTAGATTAAAATTGAGTTTTAGAAGAAAGCTGTTATTTGTCTAGTACCATGCTTTATTATCAAATATTTTTTAAAACAAAAGTGTGTAAATACTGCAGTTATGTGTAAAGCATGATTGTTTTTAGGTGGGTGCGTATGTTTGTGTATATATGTTGGACTCAAAGCCCGAAAACGGCCAATGGGCGAATTTTTTCTCAATCCTAGGATTGGACGTTTTGAAATGACCAAAGCTCAAAGTTTTCTTCAATTTCGGGCTTTGGCCATCTCCAAAACCCTAAACCTAGGATTGTGCAATTACTAAGTTGAAAATATAGTCTTTATATTAGGTTAGGGTACGCTTCAAAAAACAAATTTGGTCAGGTGGTCTTGATAATTTAAAATGAATTTGTAATCTCCGGGTTCTGTTTGCATATCAATGAGATCCATTTGTCCTCTTGAATTCATATGGTTACTCAAAATTGGACACACACCACCTGCTCAATCTGGTCGAGAAATTAACTAAAAAGGTTTTTCAAAATGCTATGACAAGCTTTGGTCATTTAGTGATTGCACAATCCTAGGTTTGTCTGAAAGAATAATATTTATTATTTAGCACCGCGTCTTACTACCCGTTCGGCTTATACACTTTAAGTACTAAATACTCTAATGGATTAGGAATTGGGAAGGTTGAATTAGAGGAAGTGAACCCGCATGTGCGTGGAGGGAGAGTGGAAAACCATTTAGGAAAAACTACCCCCAGTTCACCCGACCGAGATTCGAACCTCGATCTCCCCATCCTCACCAGTCGAGCTCAACACGACAAGCGCGTTAGCCAACTACGCCATCGAGGCGGGTGTCTGTATGAAAACGGCTAAAGTCCAAAATTGAATAAAACTTTGAACCTTGGTCATTTTAAAACGTCCAATCATAGGATTGAGGAAATAACCATCCATTGGCAATTTTTGGGCTTTGCCCCCTACATATACATTTACTATACACACACATACCTTTAGGAAATTATTTTTAAGTAATGCAAGTTAAAGTAAAAATATGTTTTATTGGAATATTTGTGAAACAATGGAAAACATATAAGAATTAGAAAGGAGGTAATTAACTCATATAAAAGGTATTACGTTAAGTTATAATAACCCACAAAAACATTTGCATACAAAATCGGAATAAGTTATACACCACAAAATTCATTTAATACCAATAACTAAATGTTGATCCTTTGCCTGTGACTTGTCATATATTAGGATTTAATAAAAATTTTAATATAATTAGATTTTAAATTATAAATTATACTCATTAACTGTTGCTAGGAACATCTGTTTTTAAAGGCGTCTTCTTAAGCTTTCGGTAAATGGGTAAGGTCGCAAGCAATTGGAGGATATTACATAGTTTTCTTTCATTTTGTGAATACTATTTTCTCTCAAAATTGAATAACTTAAGACTGTTGGCAAAAATGAAAAAAATATATAAATGACTTGTTTTAAATATTATGACACATTTGAAAATAATAAAAATACAATGGACTCGCAAATTATTCAAGATTTTTTTTATCTGATTAGCAGATTAACCTTTCCCTTGATATTTTAATATTTAGAATAGTACAGGTGCATTGTTATTTTTGGGAATATTCTTTACTAATAGGGTGCTTAAATCGAATATATATATATATATATATATTGTTCTAGTCAGTTCTAAATCCTTATGATTTCCTCTACAAATATATATTAGGATATCTTTAAAAAATTGTGTTAAGTTTGAATGGTTTTTCATTGGTGTTTCTTTGTGATTCACCTAGAGCAAGATAAGAAACTGAATCCTGTGGAAAAACATAAATAAATGAAAATAAATCACATAATTATAATTAAAATGTAATCATTGATAAAAATGAAAAATAGGTGTAATAATTCTACTTTTTAAATTGTAACAAGTTTTTAAAGTGTCCCTGACCTCCCTTAACTCATGTTTTAGCATAATATGACACTAATGGAATGTGGTTGAGTATGCAGAGAACTTGTTAAAACTGTACTTGTAATAGATTCTCAAACACTTGGTACCAATTCTATAAATCCTGCAAAGGTTATGTTCACACCACAGTGGAATTCTTTTGCATCAATATAGGGTCATTGAATCTTATACTAAGTGGTAGGAGCAACTTACAAAAACAGTCTAAACAAACCTGTCTAAATTGACAACAAGCAAATTAAACTATTAAATTTATTTTATCTCATTCAATGACATGAACAAGATTTAAAAATCGTGTAGGATATACATTTACCAGTGGCCATGGTGCAATAGCAGAGGTTGTATAAAGGATACATTGAATCAAACTAATTTAAATGAACAAATCATAAACATTAGACTACTTAAATCACTTGTAATTTTAACAACATTATATTTGGTTTAGACTATTGATACTAGATTTAGTTTAGTTCACCAAATTGAGCTTAAATTAAATTACAAGTAACGATTAATTTATCACAATTGATTTCATTTTTCAATACATATACAAATCTAACTAATCTAATTAGTAGGTTAATATCTGTGATATAATATTTATTTCAAAATATTACGCTTTTGACAAATCAGTTAGTTTATTGGAGAATTAAACTTAAAAAAAAAAAGATAATTACTGCAAATTATTTAAATGCCCTTTCTGTAAAATGATCTGTCATTGAGGCAAAAATGTAAAGTGTGAGTAAAGTTTTCTGACATGCATGAACTATTTTTTATATAATATAAATGTAGGAAAGTAAAAATTTAATAAGTGGTTATATAATATTGTGTAGTTATCATTTAGTATGGATTTTTTGCTGGACCCAAGTATTCATTTACTGTAAATACAGATGGAAAAATTACACCTGGGCAAGGAGGTCACTTGGCTGTGTTTCTGATCACTCCTAGGTATACGACAATCTCACATGTCTATCAAAGACTCTGCCTTAAAATTGGATTGTTGAACAACGGTTGGCACAAGAGAAACTTAGGTCATTGGCAGAGATTTGGCATGCTAAGTCAAATGGCCTGTGATCTATTCCTATGGCCAGGTGTCGTTTTTCAACTATACTTATTTAAATTAAATGGTAATATGCTATACAAAATTCTGTTATTAGATCTTTACTGCATATACACAAATAAATTATAATTACTTTAATTTTGATAGCAAGCACAACATACTATGTAGGACTAGATTAATAAGTTTTAAGTTCACAAATATTAGAGACCTATGAAAATAACAGTTAATTTAAATATTTTTAGTTAAAACATTATGCTGTTAAAATAACAATTCAGTTTTGTTTCGAATGTGGGGGTAAATGAACTAACTTATTTAGCACTGATAAACGTTTACTTTAATATTTTGTCGATATTTACAG
Organism: Timema douglasi; assembly: GCA_901482245.1. Classification (NCBI taxonomy): domain Eukaryota; kingdom Metazoa; phylum Arthropoda; class Insecta; order Phasmatodea; family Timematidae; genus Timema; species Timema douglasi. The sequence continues at coordinate 372,265 of CABEEJ010000177.1, forward strand.
AATTTGATTAGTCTGACACCTTAGATCAGTCGGTAGTGTGTGTGCCTACTGAGCTAAGGGTCCCGGGTTCAATTGCCGGCATGGCATAAAATTTACCATTGATAAAAATAGGGTTTTACCCTTTTCCGTTGATAAATTAATGGCTGGGGACTGGATGTTGTGCCTGTCCTATTCTTAAGTTAGATTCCAAGGCATATGAAGCTACGACAGGACTAGCAAGCCAGTAGTGGAAAAATATATGACTTTAATAAAAAACTGACCCATGCCATAGGCGGCAAACAGAAAGAGATGTGGGTAAATTTAAAGGTTTTGGTTGTATTTATTAAAGATGAAAAAAAAGGTAACTTATTGGGGTTTTGTTCAAAGTTTTCTTAATTGATTTCAATAGTATTTTGTGTAATGCTAAACAATGCTAATTGTATTATAGTAAAATATGACAATATTATATATTATACATATACTTTCAATAATGCAAAAGTACTATAGTTTGCTTCATTCACACAAGTCAAGGCCACTGCAATTTTAACAAAAGACTAAAACATATGAACACTAAAATTATTTATAAAATCCCCTCTATTAAAATGATTAATGTAAATATTTTTCAAGATAAGTAAATATTTTAAGGCTATATCTAAAAAAATTGGTGTTGAGGGGAAGCAAAAAAACACTACCTCCAATATTTTTCAAAATTATAATGTAATTTTCTACCCAGTCTTTATGGTGTCCAATATGACTTAAGATAAATTCTTAACAATTTAGTTTAGATTTAATATTATTTATTAGAAGGGATTTTCAAAATATTTTACAAAATGTAACAATAGATAATTGACGACATTTTGTTTTGTTGAACGTAATTACTATTTATGATGAATATTTTTAGTATTCTATAACCTACTAATTATAAAGCATATTATAATAACACTAAGAACTAAAAAGTTTACATTATAAGGTTAATAAAAACTATACTTTATATAAACACAATTTTTTTGGGCATATTATGTTTTATGGCTTTAGTGATATTATTGAAAACGAAATATGTAATTACATACACATAGATACCAAAAGTGGAAAAAAAATGCAATTTCAAGTTAAATTCAATATCAAAATAGATTTTTAAAAAAATCCAATGTTTCTGTTGATTAATGTTGTCATTATGTTGAGAACTAATAAATACATGCATATGAGTTGGAAGAAAATTGTATCACGAAAGATTATAGACAAAAAGTCAGTAAAGAATACTAAATTATATCATAAAATACTAATTTAAAGTTATGCTGGCTCAAAAAATGTAATTATAAAAGAAAATTAATATTCTTTAGTTGCCATACTATTGATACCCTTGCTAACTTATCTGTCAAATGTCTATAGATATTCATAAAAGATTAATAAGCCATATTTTAATGACACAACTATCTGTTCTTAAATTTGTGAATTTTTTTAAAGTTACATGGATGAAAAAAATTTAATTTACAAAGACAATTTATTATAGTTTGCTGTGAAGAAAAGGTTAGTGAAATATTAATTTGAAGCAGTTTTTTTCTTGTATAGTGAAATTAAAATCTTAGCTAAGAAAGCTTTCAAAATAATGTAGCAATAAATGTACAGTTAAATATAAAGTTACTACCATGAATACCATGTAGCGATCATCGATAACTTTCTAATTAGTGGAATCACAAAGTGCTAGCAAAGAAAAAAAGTGTTTTATTTGAAATCTAAAGATTTATTTAAAATGTCAAGCTTCAACTATCTCTTTATCAACCAAGTACGGAATGATATATTATATAATTGTAACTAAAATATAATACAAGTTAAGGAAATATATATACTTCTAATTTTGATCAAAGTTTTAAAAATTGCAATATTTAGAATAAATGTGAATTATATATTTTCAAACAATGTTCTACAAAAATATGTATTATTTTTCAGGTGCTTCCATAAAAATTATAAATAAAGTATAAAGAAAAATCAAGTGAAAGACAGATATTATATAACATACTCGACTGTAACAATACACCACACTACTGTGCTAACAAAAATAGATCAAATACAATACTCATTTATCAATAATTACATCTTTTGGATTTAGAATTCACCATGTGAAAAGAACTATATTCTTTAAATAAATCTCTCTTTCTAAATAAAAATATTATTTGCATTTGGATTTGAAAAATTATTATGACAAAATATAAACCTTCCACCTTTGGCTTTGTTTAAATTTTAGTTTCTATAAATCAATCAAATTAATGTATTTTATTGATTGTATTAAAATGTATACATGACACAAACTTTAGATGCTTCTTCATTTTTGTTTGCAATTAGATGAATGAATGTGCCATACCTGAGAAAAAGATGAGTATTTCTGAATTCTGTGTTCTTCATTCTCAAACTGCCCGCGAAGAATCCGAGATGTGTTGGAAATGGTTCAGATTACTTAGCACCAGGTATTTTGCTGAGGATCTATGAAATAAAATTTTAATTAGCACTTCATTTTAGAGAACAGTGAATAATTGTAAATACTATTTCTTATTTATTTGTTGATAAGTGAGATCTAAAAGATATACATCCATTTAAACTTTGATGAAACCATGGTATTTCAAACTTTATATTTATATTTCTTAGTTAGATATGAGGTTCAGTTAATCAGAAACTCTCTCACCAGAAGGGTGTGCTGTGAAGCACCTCAATATTTCCCAATTATATTCAAAACCCGGGTTTAAAACTATATTAAATTATTGTTTAACTAAAAGACTTAGCCCCTCACCACTGCGGCCAGTTGATATTTGCCAATTAATCTCATACAACAGAAAAATATAAATAGCCATTATAAACACCTGTCACCATCTAATAATGACATATTTATAACTATTGTTACACAGTAAAAATGACTGATTTGTGACCGAATTTCTAGATGGACCAATAATAATTATATATGTGTGTATATATATATATAATATGAGTGTATGAACACTTTTAAAAATTGATATTGAATTATATAATTAATTTTTTATGCATATATTCTTAAAATTAACTAATTTTTTTTTAAAATGGTTGGATTAAAAAAAAAAATACAATCTTAAGTTTTGTGGGTAATTTAAAAATATAATATTTTTAGTCACGTAAACCTATTCCCTGGGCCATTAATCGGTCACTAGTTATATAAATTTAGTTTTATTATGAGATAGGGATGACAACTCCCACCATACCTAATAAAGCCGAGAGAAAGAGGAAGTTTCTCTGTAGAACCCAAGATTCAGCAGTGGGTGATAATCCTATTGTTCCCTTGACAGGACAACACTAATAGCCTTGAAACCTGTCCAGAGGACAACTTAGAATATTTCAGTTGTATTTTTTTTAGTCTTAAAAAAATCTTTGCAAGCTATAAAGTTAACCTACATCAACATTATTTCATAAAATATATCATATAAAACATTTTTTTTTTCAATTGGGATTTTTAGCATGTAATTTATGAAAACAATGATTATATCAGCACACAACTTACAAACTAGCTTTTAACTACGACATACATAACAATTTACTAAAGTTAAATTACCGACGTTACCTGGAATCAAAACCGGGGACCCTTAGCATTGTAAGCACACATGCTAAAGTGTTAGTTAAAATATAATGAGAAACGTACTACAAAAACTATGATAAGCCACTTTAAATAAATGTAATAAAAATATATCAATCAAAGCATAGCTGTGGTAAAATAATATTCAATACCAAAATTGGATTCAATTTTAATGTTGCGCAAGTTGACGCGCCTTATGATGACTCTCGAAACACAAAGTATTTAATTATTTACATTTATTTTGTATTGAATATAGTACATGTTAGGTATGATCACCATCCTTTGGAGAGTCTCTTAAAGAAGGGCATGAATAAGGTTACAGCGGTTGATGTTAAGACTGCTTAAATATAATATAACCATATATTACCTTGCTGGTATAAAGAAATGTATATTGCTGATATAACTTCTAAGGCTTTCCTTAAAGATGAACCAGCAGATTTGTCTTATACAAAGTTAACTATTCATAGTCATGAGTTAATCAAATAATTATCTCTGAGAAAAAAAAACTTGTACATTAAAGCTACTAATGGAGATAAGGATTTAGTAATATTAAAACCATTTGTTAAGGAGGGATGGCTTGTCAAAAGAAATGTGCCAGATAGTTTATCCATATATTGGAGCATAAAAGATTATTTTAGTGTTTCAGATAATTTGATATTTTATGAAAATAGGCTAATTGTTCCAAAAAGTCTAGTACCCGATATTCTTAAATTGTTACATGAATGTCATTATGGTATTGTCAAAACTAAACAAAGAGCTAGGCAGTGCTTATTTTGATTAACATGACTGTGGATATAGAAAGGTTCAACACTCCTGTGGTTTGTGTAACTCACTTTCTAACAACAATGTAAAGGAGCCTCTACAGCCTTATTCCCTACCAAATCATCCATGGGGAAAGTGTTGGGTGTGACCTTTATTAATTCAGGAATCAAAATTACCTTATATGTTATGAATCATTTTCTAATAAGATAGAACTGTGTACTATTACTACTAAGGATATTGAGACAGTTATTTCTATGTTGAAATCTATTTTTCCTAGGTTAGGTGTCCCAGATGTATTGTTGAATGATAATGTCCCTTTAACACTCATACATTTGTTCAATTGGCCAAGTAATGTAATTTTCAATTATTCAAATGTAGCCATAAATATAGCCAATCCAAGGGTTTGTCTGAGGAAGGTGTTAGTGTATCAAAAAATATATAACAAAGAGCAGTCCTGAGGGCGCATGACATTTACTATGTTCTCATAGAATATAGGAACACTTCACTCAAACATCTCGGCTACTCACCGGCCCAGTTATTATTCTCTAGATCTTTGCAGTCAAAATTACCATGTACGTTGTCACAGTTACATCCACAAATAGTTGACTATCCTACATTCACCAGGAAACGTGAAGAGCAGTGTATTAGGCAAACTAGCTATTATAACAGAGGTGTTAATGAGCTGGATCCTTTCAAGCCTGAGGATCTCATTTACTATAAAGATGAAGTGATTCTTGTGAACATTGGAGCACGGGAGTAATTGTAAAGAACCTTCCCTACAGATCTTATTTGATATGTAGTCAGTCTGGCAATATAAAATGTAAACATAATAGAAAGTTCCTTAGACTCTGTTCCCCGGGAGTGTTACCAACCGAACCTGGTCAGCTTGGAGGGTGGAATAATGGCACAAAACATAGGCCTAATGATAATTCTGTCTGTAGGAATGATTTTACATATCCTACTACAGTAAGGCCACATCCATCAGGTGTAAGGTGGGAATGTAATGAGAATGTTAAGTCTGTGTTACAACCTGAAGAAACCTCCTCTACAACAACTACAATGATGGTAACTCAGCCGGGAAATAAGGCCACCAAAATATCTTGAGGATTTTGTTTGATTTTGTGAATCTCTAAAGAGAAATGTGTATTCACAGTTTAGAATCTCTGAGAAGAGGTGTGAAATATGTTTGTACAAGTATTCATGTGGGTAATATGTCTAAGTTTCTGTAAGGATGTGTAGGATAGTTGTGTGTTGGCAATATGTCCTAATGTGATCATGGTGGTCACATGATACATCAGTGACACACACACACACACACACACACACACACACACACACACACATATATATATAAAATATGCTCAGCAATGTGTTTGTTATTAACTTTGATACATGTTTTGTAACTAGCAATGTACTAGGTGTAATCATCAATAAAATAGGAGAGTCTATCAATATTTATAATTGATCTAATATTAAAACCCAACAATTAAATCATCAAGGGCTGTGATTTGAAGCTGTCACTTTTTATGGATAGTAGATAATTATTAATTTAATATAGTAATAATAATGCCATAAATATTATCAATCTAGATATACAAATTTGTATTTTTATATTACAGTGGTTCCCAAGCTTTTGTAATAATGAACCAGTAAAATTATTTGTTCTGTATGAAGCAAGGGGCAGACATACCAGTTAGGGGCAAACTCAAATTATTCCATAGCAGACCTGATTTGGGTCAAATATTGATTCTAAACTTCAACAAACAATTCCTATTTGTAAATTTGTGCCCACATTCAAGGCTTTGATTTGTTGATTGTGATCAATATCAATTAGTAGTACCTATCAGTTTTTAAACATAAGCACAAAAACAAAGAAGTATACACTTCGGTGGCTGCATGGTTTAGTGCACTACTCTCACAGTCGACTAGACTGCCAATGACGGGGATATCAAGGTTCATATCTCGGTCGGTTCTCTAAATATAATCTTTATAATCCTTAAAACCATTAGCATAATTAGTACATAAGAATATAACCCAAATGGTTAGTAATACATTGTGGTAAAAAAAGTAAAATAAAAAATAATAATCTCACAAACATTAAGTGAGGTTTAATGAGATGGATTGACTCGCCCACGAATATAGACTTGTTTGACTTAAGAATTTACAAAAGTTAACCTTTAATGTGAATTATCTAAGATCAAATTTAAATATTGGCATAAAGAATGATAGTTTTCCAACTTATTTCTAAAATATATACAATTAAGCACATAGAGTTTTTAAATTGCAGCCAGGTGTATTGAAAGCTTTTTTTCCCTTCACAGAAATGTGGGTACATTTTCTCTTAATATTACCTTTCTCATACCTATTCCATTAAAGTAGAAAAAAATGTAAATTTCGGATGAGCAGTGAGACATTCAGATAAAAAAAAAATGGCAATAAGCCTATAAACTGGTGCTGTATTGTCACCAATGTGTACACTGGGTCTGGCAAAAATTTGTTTTGACTTTCCTGCCTGATGCCCTTAAGATGAGTTTCCGTTTATTTAGATATTTGTGACACTAGACCCGCTTAAGGATAACAGAAGAATTCCATGTATACCTCTTTATCCACTACCTTTCTCGTCCCTCATAACAACTAGTGAAAATGTCAGTAGAGTGGATTTTGACAAAATAGATCAACAACGAATAAATTTCTACTTTTCTGGAAAGATTTTTAAAATGTGAGAATACACTATGATAGTACATCAACTATACATAGATTTTTAAAAGTTCTATAATTTTTTGTTAAACGAAACAAATTATATGAAATCCCAAATGAGCTGCAAGGAGGATTAAAAATTTATTTTCATTCTTTTTTCAATAAGATGGTAGATGAAATGCATGAAAGAGAAATAAATGTATTCTTTTTACTGAATGTGTATGATTTTAATATAAGTTGCAAAGCTTGAAGCCTATTTATTTGCTATTTATCTCATGTCATAAAAGGTAAAAACCAATATTGAAGATTTAAATAAACTCCTTATATTAATGTGTGGGATTTTTTATAAATACTGCTCTGTTATACTATAAAATGAAGATTTTACCCATTCATATCAACTCTATAATTGATTAACATTTGATTTTACTTTTAGAGTACTCACATTCCTCACTTTAACATTAAACTAATAATGCCATGAAGGGATTAACATGCATATACATAATTTTGTCCATCCATCAGAACCACAATGATTTGAAGATGACAATCTCAGGTCCAAACAACCTGATAATATCTTTATGCTTAGTATTAGTATCAGGCCTTAAAATAAAATAAAGGTTATGTATGAGTTTGTTCACCTTGGACACATCAACTCCAGTGAGGGCATGCATGGCAGGTGGAATTTGTCCCACCAGCCTACTAACTTCAGCAGTGGTGCGATCATCTCCACCTAATAGAACTATCTCTTCCGTTTTAGCAAGTGGAGCTGCAACCTCAGCAGCAATCTGAAAATTTACAATGATAAATTATAAAACTCATATGCCAAAGTTTACAAACAACTTTAAGAATGAATATGATTTGGATGGATCTTAAAATGTTATTTGTGGAAGTCATAATAAAAGTGTGCTTTACTAGTAATATGCCCTAATATACATTCCAATACTAGTAGTTTATTTCTTTAAGTGAATAGTTTATTAAGTCAAATGAAAACTAGCATGTTCATTCAAAAGTTTTCTTCAGTCGGTAATTAATAGTTTAAATCATTTGATAGAGACCATCACTACTATATTTACAGACTAAATTACCGATATAAAATGGAGGCCAACACCATTCACTGAGTGCGTCATGCCAAAAAAATGCTGGAAGAATGAGATAAGCACTGAACATAGTGAGCATGTATACAATCAGTGAAACACCATAAAGTGGGGCCCTACTGTATTAATAATATATTGATGTTTTCTACACACTATTGTTACTCACTATTAAAACCACTTTCTTATTCCTGTTCGTTCATTTGAAATACTAGTGGGTATTATTAAATCTATTGTTTATTCTTACTTATTCGAGTTGAGTTATTACTAAAAATGATATACAGACTTTCATTCTATATCATGTTCAATGCACTTAGAAAATGTTTAAACATTCTACTTTAATTACTTGTTAATCTAGATTCTTGCTTGTTACTGTGTGAAATTCTATATAACTAACTCTTAGTAACACTTGTTTCTGCTTGAAAATATGCTTATCCCTTTGATAATTCTTGTTATTACAGTTTCTGTTTTGTTAGTCTGTTATTTAATTTCATGTATTTATGTTTAAAGTGTGTTAATAATGAAACAGTCATGATATGTTTAATAAAGTTAATTCCTAATTAGGAATGAACAGAGTCCAACAGTAATTACAAGCAGGGAAATATTATACTGTAACTTGCAATCTTGTATTTGTGTTTAACTGAAAATGCAAAACATATCTAGATAAATAATATTACCTTCGGCAAAGCATCCAACACAAGTGATAAGATGGCAGCCTCTCCATAGTGCTTGTAAACAGCTGCTTTCATTCTCATTCGTTCAGCTTCTGCCTTGCCTACACCTTCAATTGCATAGGCTTCTGCAGCACCAATTTTTTTTATCTTCTCAGCATCAGCCTTAGCCACTTCCACTGTTTGAGTTCTAAAATAAAATAACAAGTTAATAACTAAAGTAAATTATTACACCCATTAATTTATCTGGCACTTATTCCCACTTGTTAGAGTATATTTATTGAGATTAACGTGAAGTGAAAGGGAAAACAAGTTAATGAATGTAATTTTGTGGTTTTTATCTTAATGTTTAATTAGGTATAAGTTATCAAAATATTGCTTAAACAATAATATCTAATTTGATTTTCAAGATATTTATATAACAAAAGCATCTAGAAATATATTCTGAGAATATTGGTATTTAAACATGTTTTATTTTTGTTACTTGAGCAATCTCTAGTTTATGTTAAAAAAAGTTTTATTATAAAAGCTTCCAAAATACAAACCTTGCTCAAGACACTTCCCACCACTTCTTAAAGAGATGTAATGATGTGAAATTCTGCGATTTTCACACTATGTTGTGTTTAGTCAGTAGCAAGGGTGTGGGGAGCTTATTTTTCTAGGGAGGGTCTGCTGGAAAGTTCTACTATGTCTTTAGCTAGCTAGCCTCCAAAAGATTTAATACATATATTTGGACCTCACCTAGGGGGGATACATCAAATTACTAATTACAGGGGATGTCTCAACACCCCTTTCTATGGCCTTGTTCAGTAGCCATTATTAAATATTAATATTATAACCATTTTTCAACATAATCCTGAATGACTATTTGCTTCCTCATGAAATATTTCTTAAGATATAAATATTTATGATTTTGGTCTATACCTTTTGCCTTCCGCAATCATCTGCACATGGTAACTCTCAGCTTCTGCTGGAAGTCGCACAGTAGCATTTAGCTCACGCTCCTTCCTCTGTACTTCTTGCTCTTCTATCTCTATCTGTTTACGACGCTCTACCACATCAATTTGAATCTCTTCATTACGAATTTTTTGGCGGATTTTCGCAGCTTGCAACTCATATGCTAATTGTGCCTCTGCTTTCTATGAAAACAATATATATATATATCATCAATATCAAAAGAAAGAATTAAAACATCTTAGTAAATAAACAAATACAACTCTACAACTTTAATTCAATTGTTGAAGCTTTATATATAGGCTATACATTCTAAAGGAGCAATTTACAGTTATTAACATTATGTTTTGTAAATTTTGATCTGCATGTAGGCCTACATATATTTTCTAGGTTGAAATAAAGTTAGATATGCAACTTTAGTATGATGTCCTAAGTTTTTTAAAATTAAAATTGATCAAAGTGCTTATTAAATCCTTAAATAAACCAAACTTATTAAATACTATTTTACCTAATACTGGCAGTTTGACCCAATCTTCGCACAGGTAGCCCACATCAAAACTATATAAAATTGTAATGTTCAAAATCTAGCTGTCCACATTTTGATTGTTACTCCGTGTACAATCCTTAGCTAACTATGGCAATTGGCAATTACAAACCAACTATGGCACTCAATAGATTAAAATAAATCAAATCTATAAAACAAAATATTTTCTAGTCCAAAATCTGAGTGCACAAACAAATTCAATCAATTAACAAAGCATTATTTACCTAAGAACAATCATAATATAAGTGATACAAAAGAAATACTCATGGTTACAAAACATGTTGTAAAAAATATTATAACATTTCACCAAAGAGCATAAGTGAAACAATACTCTGGTACAAAAAGTAATTAAATATTGAGCATCATGATTTTGCTAGGAGAATCATGGTCCCCAAACTATGTTGGAAGAGTTTGTTTATTTTAACTTATATGTTGCTCCTAGATGACCCTAATTTATCCTTTGGTTTTTAGCTATGTATTGGAAATCCATTGGATCCCTTTTAAGATAATCTATAGTTCTTGTAATCGGTAATTTTTAGACTTTTTTCGTCTGCCTTTCCCAAATTAAAGTTTTCCACCAGATCAAGAAGTTTTCCTTTCTAATAGTTTAGGAAATTTTGAGCCCCTTTTCCCACTAATTTTCCATAACTTGATTGCAAAGCTCAAAACTTTCAAACTTTTATGGCTATGTGGGGTGGTCCTTTTAACATCTTGGCAAATTTAAATTTTCTTACATGCCAAAAGGTAGATTTTCTAATTTTTTTGGAAAGCTGTCAAGTTTTTTCAGATTCCACATTTCTAATTTGAATTTTTTAGCCTAACTTTTTCTATGTGCTTTCTAAATTTCAACTTGAAACCATATAGAAAATAGTGTTCAATATTAGTTATATGCATTTTAGGCTGTCCCTGGGCTTCAATATATAGGAAGGTATATTTACTTGCATGCCCTACATCAATTATTCACCCCTCCAAATATTGTTTTTATTTATTAGCTTTGAAAATGTTTAGGGGACTCAACTACCCAATTTTCTGCTCTTTCATCTTGAAATTTAAACTTTTCATACCTTTTTTAGCTGTTTGAGGTGCTCCATATACAAGCCTAACAAATCTAAATCTTCTGCAACTGTAAGAAGTACAGTGGAACCTGAATAATTCGAACTTCCGTAATTCAAAATCATCTTTAATTAGAAATTTTAGCCCAGTCTCGTGAATTTTGTATCAAAACAATGTTAAAAAATCATGAATGGTTTGAATTTATTTTTGGTTAATTCAAACTTTTCTTAATACTGTGTAGTATTGTTTTCCTACTTCTAGTTGCAGCGCTGTGTTGTTATATTTTTGGAAAGAGGGGAGGCAATGTTGGATTGGGGTCAGTACCCTTCTTTATGCCCCTTACCCTCCTCCTCTCAACCATACGTCTTTGTTTACATCTACAGTTCTGTATTTCGTTGTCAAGGCTGGACCTCTCAAGCGGTTAGTTGTGCTGTTCTTTGTGATTCGGTCATAGCAATATTCTTGTTACGTGTGAGTTTATTTTGTTTTGTTGTTTTGTTTAGTAAGCAAGCAAGGGACCAAGTGACAGCTGAGGCCAGTAAAAACGTTTTTTTTAAACTGGCTTTATCAAGAAATAAAATGATGGAAAAACAGTGACTTAAGCTGCGCCAGCTATCGGCAACTGGAAGGAATCTACTTCTGATCCTGCTATTTCCTATGTGGACTTCGTTAGAGTTGATGAAGATGTGGCAATGTGTGGTGAAGTTACTAATGCGGACATCGTCGCCGAAGTTCTCAACAATAACATCTAGGCTGAGAATGGAGCATCTAGTGATGAAGAGAACAATTCTTCATTAATACAAGAAAGGACTATACTGAATGCGGCAGAAGCGATGGACTATATCCAAGAACTCGGGCATTTTTTTGAAATTCACAACAATATAAGTGATTCAATTTTCCAGTCAATATCAATTAGAATAATACACTATGACTGAGAGGCTTAAACCAGGAAAACAGATTAATATCTGACTTTTTAAAGAAATTGTGAACAGATTATGTCCAAATATATTGAATAAAGTTTTTGAGCTTGGTTGCAAACTTAACTGTGTTTCTTTTCAATTACTTTTAAAAAAACCTATTTAATTCAAATTTTTTCCTGGTCCCTTCAAGTTCGGACTATCCAGATTCCACTGTAGTTAATTATTATTTTAGTCTAGCCCATGGGGGAAAACAAGGCCGTAG
>CABEEJ010000178.1:0-14005 GCA_901482245.1 Timema douglasi
GTGGAGGGAGAGTGGAAAACCATTTAGGAAAAACCGCCCCCAGTTCACCCGACCGAGATTCGAACCTCGATCTCCCCGTCCTCAGTTGTCGAGCTCAACACGACTAGCGCGTTAGCCAACTACGCCACCGAGGTGGGTCAGAAATTATTCCAATATAATCATGTCAGCGAGCTTTTTTCCTTCAATTTCACATTTTTTTAGACCTAGCCTAAGATTAATATGCTTTGCGCAACTTCACAAATAGGGGACATGATATATTTAAAAGTTTATAAGGTTTTTTTCTAGGTCATATAACCTCGCAGATGATATGATTTTAGTCTTATGCTATTAGAAAATAGTTATTAATTCATACATTAACAAAACCTGAGTAGCCCAGCGGTGAAAGTTATCGTTAAAGTTTTTTATATTCCAGTCCCAATAGCTTTTTTTATTTAGCAACATCTTTCAGGAAATCTTAACATTTTACAACAAAGGCGAAGGAGTGAGGAATGTAAAATTTGGAGGATATATACCCATATTTTCGTGGTGATATAGTGAGATATATATTAGGTAAAACCATTCTCAATGCGTCAAGTTGGGTTTCATACCCTAACCTTCCTATAACCAGAAATATAGTATATTTCGAATGTAATGCCTCGCGAAATCCAATGCGAAAGAGTCTCATTTTCTTAAACGTCATTTTAGACATATGTTTTGAAACAAATAAATATTATGTCTATATGAGACTTGAAACCATGGTCTCTAGGCTCAGTGCTTTGCTCTGATAGAGACCATATCTGAAGTAACATAGAAAAGGTACCCAAAATATAAGTTAGATTTCCTAGATGTTCACCCATCCATATTTAATACACTTATTGGACTAGAACATGTTATTGAAAGAAAGAAAATTAGACATTATTTAAAATAAAAATATTATATGCTACTATATAATATATAAAAGGGGTTGATAAAAGACGAAACTCTCACAACTTTAAGGATAGTGTGTCTTTTTTTTCCCAAGAGGCTGATGTTGAATAATTTTTTTTTGTTCAAAGTTTAAGTTATTCAAAGATTCTAGTAGAAAGAAAATCTTAAATAATACATATTTACCCTAAAGTTACCATAGACAGGATTTAGCGATAGGATTTATGCCATTTAACAGGTATTGATAATTTCAATATGAAGTGGCAGTTATTATTATTATTATTATTATTATTATTATTATTATTTAGCACGACATCTTATTAACCGTTAGGGTTATACACTTTAAAAGACAGTTAAGTATTACATTATCTTTTTTTTTTTCTTAGCACCACGTCTTAACCCGTTCGGGTTATATGCTTATGTATTAATTACACTAATGAGTTAGGGATTAGAAATACTTAGATAAGAGTAAATTCACCCGCATTTGCTTGGAAGGAGAGTGGAAAGATTTGGAAAAATCCTCAGTGCACCCGACCGGAATCTAACACCGATCCCCTGTCTTCAGCAGTCTAGTCCAACACGAGAGTTGCACGTCAGACCACGTGGCCACCGAAACGGGCTATCACATTATTTGAGGTATGAGTGTATAAAGAGTAGTTCCACTAAGTTCAGATATGGTTCTTATTACCAGAAATTTACTATAATACATCCAAACAATAAATGACCATTCTTTTTCATGACAATGCAATTACGGTTTCAATTTCAAACCTCCTCTTATTTTCCTCTTGGAATCAAGCTGTCAATAACCTTGCGTAAAAACGTATTTTATAAAAAAAATGAATATCCAATACCATAAGCTATGTATCTCACCAGGCATGTAACTGTACACACCCAAAAATGCAGCATGGAAAACCCTCTCATTAAGAGTCTAAAGTGTTGTTTTTTGTGTGGTAGAGGGTGTTGGGCGGGAGCGCCCATGCGCAGTGGTCGTGTGGACGCTGGTTTCCTCCCTAATCCTAGCGTCGTGATGCCCCACTGGCCCAGTGTCCTAGGGAAGAGCGGGAGGGGAAGGAGAGACGCGCAAGCATCTCGCCACCCCTTCTATCCTAACGAACGCCCGCCTAACCCACATGTGCGAGCTGGGGGAGAACTATTCCACGAGAAGTAGACGTTTTAGAATATTCGCTACTTTTTTTTTTATCGATTCTTTTTCCACAAAGATTGTATCATGTATTACTTATCGTTTAGGGGACCTGTTTCAAGAATAATTAGTGCTATTTGTAGAGCACCTCCTTAGAATTTAGTATTTTACTCTGCGGGAATAAATCTAAAATATATGGGTACAATATTGACCGCATGATATACTATTTATAAAAAAAAACATTTTAATAGCTGTGATTCTGTATTGAGATTAGAAATCCGATATAATTGTATATTCTTAGTATTTAGACACTTTATATAGCGTTATGAACCTTTTCAAATAATAATTCTCAACACTGATAAACAAAAAATTTGAGAAATGAAAATACCAAAAGTTATGAATAAATATTAATTTATATAAAAGGTGTATGTAAAATATATTACAAAGATTCTTCCCTTACTAGATGATTAACTCATTCAACTACAAGCTATTGTGGTTACATCACATAATCCTTAAACTCATTGTACCGCCCCAATATCACTATATATAGCTACGGCCACAATAGACTAAGAAAAGAGGAGGTTGATCTCTAAATGAAATAATTATAGGAAAAAGTAGAACATTTGCAGGTTAATTAAATATTTAAATTTTATTCAAATTAATAAACAGTGTTAAAACAACAAGTTGCGTGGCCTTACAGGTTTTACTGAAATGTGTTCAAAAACAAATATATCTTAGCAATTTATGCGCAGTGCGTTTCAAAAGTTTAAGGAATATAATATTAACTTGTCTAGAGGAGACCAATGAAATAAATTATTATCATTATTATTATTAGCACCGCGTCTTACTACCCGTTCGGGTTATACGCACTTACGCTAATGTGTAATGGTAGGGTGATATGTGAGATTAAATGGAAGACTTACAGTTTAACGTGGAATCCGAACCACGCTGGAGGCCTGGCATTCCCCACATTCACAAGATGTCCTGTCATAGGTGAAGGAAGGGTTTGGTAATCAGATAAACTTATGCCGGGACCGAGGATTGAACTCCGGCTGCCAGCACAGAAGTCTGACACCTTACCCCTAGACCGCCAGGTCACCTAATGTAATAAACAAAATAGTCGCTATTATTTAAAGAAACTTTTCCAAATCATATACTATCTTCTAATTCACCACAATGAATTAAGAACAAATAAAATCAAAAGGCTCAAAAGTTTAAATTACTAAATATTACAAAAATTGCAAAGAGCGTAAAGAGCTTCTTTTAAATGGCTTACAACGCGTCAGATTCCCACCAGTGAATACAGACTAAACAATTTTAAATTGTGAGAATAAATTTAAATTTCGCATCAGATATTTACTTAAAGTTTTAGCTCCTAAAAAGTATACAAGATCACAAAGAGCTTAATGAGTCTCTTTAAAATGGTTCACAACGAGTCAGATACACACCAGTGAATATAGATTAAACATTGAGGATGCAGATAGATATATGTTTGTGTGTGTGTTTGTTTGTGTGCGATACCCAGCCAAATCTACGGCACGTAGAGATCTGAAATTTTTAACTTAGGTAGACGGAAGGGGGTCCTAATTAACCTCTTAGCCGATTTTTAAATTTTTAAATTTTTAGTTAGCTTTTTAATTAGGCTATATTTAACATATTTTTAAATAAAATATTATTAATCTGATCATTAAATTCTCATGGCCAATAGGGCACTATGGAAGGGAGGGGGTTTACATCATTCTTATACCACAGTGGGTCACGGCCAACGCCATGCGGGTAAAATTTGCATGACTTATAAGCTTGTTCACAAGAATTTAAAAATGATTTGTTTAAAAAAAAAATTAGCTATAGAGCTGTAAAATCTTATCACATGTTAAATTTTCATTCTACGTACTCGTTTTAATTTATATCGCTATTTAAACATTTTCCTTTGATTGAAAAATGATACCTGGACAAGGGAATTGAACCCGGGAGCTTTGACTGAGCTATTCAGGAATCGTCATGTTTTCAGGGTCGCTCTTAACTCATATTTAAAGGCAGAGTCTGTGATAGACGTGAGGATATCGTCGGCTATAAATGTGTAATCAATTAAGATGACGGGCAATCAGATAACGCAGCCACCTTTGACTCAGGAGGGCTCTGTGCTGCCAGATGTATAATGACAATCTTACGAATGTACAGTACATATCATGATGGAATAGATGGCAAATTTATTATATATGATAAGGACCGAATTTATTTATTTTCAAACTATCTGGCTATCTTGGAATACCTTATTTCTTAATGTGTTCAAAACAATTAGTTATATAATATTGTTAAACGCAGATTAAGTGTTATATTTGGGCACCACGTTTCACTACCAATACTATACGAAAATATATTAATTATGCTAAATTGACATATATTAAATAGTAAGGTAAAGTTTATAGGATGTCTATACAAATTTTATAGGAGGCAGTGTGGGAAATCTTTTAGGTGAAAACATCCTTAATACACCCGGATGGGATTGGAACATTGAAATCACCGTCATCAGCAAACAAGAAACAATTAACAAGCACTTAGAATGCGTGCCCACTGGCACACTTCTCTAAATGGATGGATGGTATTTTTGAGTGCCAAACATGTTTGAAATCAACGTTTATTTTTAAAAGTTTTAATATTTGAAACAAATTTAATATCAAAAAAGTTTGTACCCACAGGCCCGTATTAAGTAAGGGCGGCAGGCTAGGGCCTCCACAAATCAGGGCGATAACAAACAGTTCTATAAAAATATATTTCTTTTTTGACCTTATAGTTTGCATTAATGGTAAGATCTAAAATAAAGATAAATTAATATTTTTTTATATCTGTCAAAATAATATGTATTTACTAATAAGTAATTTTAGATTTAAATAAATCTATTTCATTCTCATGACAATATTTCCGTATTTAAACAGTATTTTTAACGTTTCATTGTGTAAAGAAAACATGATAACGTTGAAACTTTGGAAAGAAAAATATATGTTTAATGTTTGGACCTCCATTTTTTTACATCCCCAAGTGCCCCAAAGCCTTAAATTAGATCCTGTAAATATAGATTTGTTAAATGAATTGGTGTCCCCATTGTAAGCCTGTGACCCGCCTCTGTGGCGTAGTTGGCTAACGCGCTTGTCGTGTTGAGCTCAACCGCTGAGGACGGAGAGATCGAGGTTCAAATCTTGGTCGGGTGAACTGGGGGTGGTTTTTCCTAAATTGTTTTCCACTCTCCCTCCAAGCAAATGCGGGTTCACTTCCTCTATTTCAACCTTCCAAATTCCTATTCCATTAGAGTAATTAGTACTTGAAGCGTATAACCCGAACGGGTAGTAAGACGCGCTGCTAAGTATTATTATGTAAGCCTGTGTGTCCCTGGTTTGGACGAGGAAAGTTGGTTCATCTTAAAGGTTTTACGGGAACACACACAGATGCAGATAATAATAATAATAAACATGAAGATGACATTTCAATGATATTTTTATAGTACACAACAAAAACTCCTAATGTGAATAATGTCTTAAATTAAACTAAACTCTTTAAATGAATTTTATCAGGGAACGCTTCAAAAAATTGTTTGATGTAATTAATTGGTTTGGATAAAGAATCCATTAGTAAACAAAGTAATATGACTACGAGGTAAGAAAAGATTAAAACGTTAAACAGGAAATATTAATAATATTTGTTCTTAGACACAGCTGGATACTGGCCACGGTTATATAATATCTCTTGATGCTCTTCGAGTAAAATGATTTGGTTCAAGAGGAACAAATGCTTTACTAATTTCCATTTGATAGTAATTCCATCTTTGACTCTTGAAATGATTTCATAATTATAAGTACACTTGGTGAAAACATTAATTTTATTGATGAACAAACACGCACCGATTGAAAAAAGGGCAACATTTAAATTTAGTATAGTCAGAGAGAGTAATGTGGAAGTTCTGTCTGATCTCAGATGGGTGTACATCAGAAGATTTTTCACTATCCTTTTACGAGAATTCAGGTACAATTCCTCTAAGTTCTTTATTACCCATACCTCCCTATTAGAGTAAGGGCTTTTATAATTTCCAACTTCTTTTTATAACCTATATTCTTGTTTTCTATGATGGGTCATAATATGCTATTATACTATTATTAGTTCAATAATATTTCTAAATTTTTTCCAATTTTTATTCATTTAGATAAATTAAATTAGCTTCTTTACTATAAAGCTACTCTTCACTTGATCTAACTGATAAATAACGCAGTATATATGTTTGCACAGGTTGTATGTGTGATGTTTGTTTCTTGTCATGATTGTCGTGATTGGCTGCACTGGATGGCTATCTGGTATCCACCCTCTCAACCCAATTGATAGACTGGGAACCCCTTCGCCAGGACTTTGGTTATATATATATATATATATATATATAATTATTAATTAACGAGAGCAAAAGAAAATTTAAAGGAAAAAACTACAAATTCGTGGAAACTTCTGCTGGGTAGTATGTGGAGGTATGTAGGTATACACTATATACAACATGTAATGAACCAAATAAACAACCTTACCTGTGAAAATAAGCTGTTCTAGTTCACGCACCTATACATATCTTGGCTAGGGTTGAGTTGTAGAGCACGATAAAATATACAACACTCCCCCAAAATGAACATAATTTTGACTATTCTAGAAAAAATAGGCTTACTTATAGGGTACTAGTATGTAGAGGCACTTGCAAAAACAAGAAACGTGTTTCTTTGTAAGTAAGTAAAATAAAGGCAAACATATATAATGGACTTGAAACAATAAAAATATGTATCTATTTACTGTGTTCACTCCTCCAGTATTTTCAAATTAGGTTCCCTACATATCGGGTCTACCAGAATAAAATACAGTTTGAATTGACAGTATTGTTTACACCTGTGCAGATTGATAGAGACATGGAGGTTTGGTTATGGTACAAGTTAAGTCACAAAAGAATGTGTATACATAAAATACAGGTAAACACACAAAATTATTCTCCCAAAGTCTCTGTGTGGGATATGACGAGATGAAAGATCTCGAGTTTTCTGGTACATTTACAGGGCCGTAAATAGCTCAAATATATATAATATTGCTGTAGATGAATGAGTTGAATAAAGTCCTGGAAAAGGCTTGCAAGTTGTCTATCCCCAGAGAAATGAATAGGCTCACCATACAAACGTGTAGATGAGGTGTCCCAGGTCGCAAGAAGGTCCTAGCTCCACCTGACTGTGCCGGATGGAATTTCTCCCTTGGTAAAGCTGATGCACACACATACAGTGTTATTTTAATTTTATTAGAAGTAAATTTACTACTAGAAATTCCTTCTTCCCATAAAAATTACTTGGAGCTCCACCAAAGAGCCTCCGTTCACCTCCATCACATTCACACCAATACCGTTTTTTTTAAGGAATCCTCCCACCTAGGCCACTTTGTCACGCATATTCCAAGAACTACGCCAAATTTGCCCGAAATTGGAGACAAGATTCCTTCAAAAATATCTAATCTTGCAAATAAACATTTTTATAACCCAGTACAAAAGTGTGAAATCTCTTAAAATTAACAATAACAAAATTCTAATCCCTAAAACATTTCTGGCTCTCCTCCACGTCAAAAAATCTATCCGCCAGAAGGAAAAAAAACACGTCAACAACTGTATGTTCTCTCTCTACAATCGCGTGTCAGAAACGCTCTTCTAGTAGCACGCTCGTGTTGCGGGATCGTGAACTTCATAACTAATCAAGATGGATCCCATAAAATAAATTTGTAATAATTGAAAATAAGCCTAAAAAAGAAACAATGATAGAAAATGACTACAAAACAGTGTACGTAATAAAATGATGCAAAGATTGTTATTAGCACCACGTCTTACTACCCGTTCGGGCTATACGCAGATGCAAAGATTAATATAACATTACATTTCAGATATTTTCGTTTTTCCAAAGATGTAAGCTACCAGGGAAAAACCTTAGATAGTTTATATTCCCGGGTAACAGAAACTAAAACGAACGTGCTGCCAAGGCGGCCATTACTAACATCCAACAAACATAGATAAAAAATAAATTTCTAAGAAAAACTAGTACAATTAAACTACGGGTGGGTAATATACTCGTAATATATATTTTTTTTTAAAGCTAGGGGATTATTGGCGCTCCTCATAATACGGACCATACTCAGTGATGTAGTGGATAAGTACCTGAATGACGTGTAGTTGTTTCATTTCTTATCCTTCGTGAATATTTGGGAATAGGTTTAACGTTCTTGTTACCTTGTTACTCCTGGTCTTCCCAACCTTCTTCTTATGTCAATATGATGTTACTACTTCTATTATTAATACTTTTGCCATTCTTGTGTCTCGTTTTCTCAGTTAGTACTCTGTGCCTCTATTTCACACCACCAAGTCAAGTGAGCAGTCACTTAGCATGACAGTCAGTGCATCAGTTGAGGTGGTCGAGTATGCCCCAGAGAACCTCAGAACAATACCCCTCATACTCCTGATTAATGTCTCAGCCTGAATCACATTCTTATGTCGGTAAGTACAGGTACATGCTCCGCAAACATACTAAGGAGACACGCAAGATCTCGTGGTATCTTTTAATAATATGCATATGTAGTTGGAACTTCCTCTGACTTGTACTAATGAGCATTTTTCATAATCCTCATAGCTTTACCTCATACCTGTTCTGTGTAGACCTTGAATTCTCGCTTCTCATCGAGTGTCACATCTGAATATCTTGTCATCTTGTTCCGCCTGATGACCTGACCCTCAACATTCAGAATTCGATTCCTTTTTAGCGTCACCCTGAAAACATGTACCTAGTCTTCACGAGTGGCAGCTTGAATTTTACTTTTATAGACCATGCATATAACCCTTACTTTACCCGACTACTTTTTATTTTGAGTTCTACTCTTGATTGTACATCCATAACTATTAACAGATCATCTGCGAAAGCCACCAAACCCGACATTCTAGGGATCGACTCCGTTTCTAGCAGCCCAGGTTCTAATCCTACGTCCAAAAATATTGGTCCTCTTACCGACACTTAGGGACACCCCTTGGTCAGTTATTTACTTAGGGATACTCTTGGACAATTAGGGGTTTTCCTCCAGTAGTCCTTATTGGTACTCTTACCCACACTTAGGGACACCCCTTGGTCAGTTATTTACTTAGGGATACTCCTGGACAATTAGGGGTTTTCCTCCAGTAGTCCTGTAACTTTGATAGATACATCCAGGGCATCTGATGTCACGAAGTGTCTTGAATAATGCAGGCCACAATAAATTGTCAAACGTTCTTGAGATGTCCACAAATATTTTGACCGTGTATTTTGCTTTTGATTCATCAATGTTGCTCATAGTCGTATTTATTGCATCCATGGTTAGACTTCCCCCCCTAGATCCAAGTTGTCTACGGTGCATCCAATATTACAATATGTGCTTCTAGAATCTAGGTATCTTGGAAGCATTTGACATGACAAATAGCCCTGTATACTTGGTTCTTAGTAAAAATTTGATATAAGGTTTTAATTAATGAGTGATTTTTGAAAACTTAAATAATTTTGAAAATGACTTTAACGATTTTTCTTAAAATGTATCTCCGGGGAGTGTTTAGCATGAATGTTACGAATAAAGCTATATACTTGTTTTTGGGAGGTAAATTCGGTTATCAGTGGCTTACTGATGAATTCTTTTTAATATCTTAAAAAATGGTTTAAGTGATTTGGTTCAATATGGGTGTCTGCTAATTTGTTGGATAAACAGTTGTGAAGATTATTTTACCATTTGATATAAGACATCCAACTAACAATTTTTGTAAAATAATATATTTTTTGATAAATGATCTAATAATTTGGTTCTAAATTGGCATAGGGAAACTTATTTACATTATCAATAATAATATATATTTATTTATATAAAATAAAATATTTTAAGGGTTCTTCACTCACAAACAAATTACAGAAAATTTGAATCTTTTAGAAATTTATTTTGAAGATTTGAGTTCAAAATGAATATCTGTGAATAGTTTTTCTTAGTAGAAAAGCATCAGTTTTTATTTATACAAATACAAATTTGCTTAGGGTATCTTACATTCTCTTTTCGAAAATTTTAATTATAATAAAAATATTAGAATAATTTATTTTTAAATAAATATATATAATATATTTTATATATTTTATATATAATATATATAGAATATATATTGTATATATTATATATATATATATATATATATATGATGAGTAATTATTATTACTAACAAAATTATGTGTTTGTTTCTATGAGGGAAACGTACTTTACTGAAGTCCACAAAAAGCTATTTTTTTCTAAATTATCTTTGAAGCTATAATACCCATTATAAGAAAGCCTGTAATATTGTGTTTTACTATTTATTTAAAGAAACCATTAAACAAACACTAACAAAATTCATATACTACTCCTATTCTACTCTTTTTCCATACTCTACACATTTTAGCTACCACAATTGACATGGAACTCAGTGCTTTATTTCCCCTCTAAAGAATTTGTGTAATTTTTCATCGTTCTATAAATCCTTCGGCCTCAGCTGGGTTTGTACCCACAAACATCAGGTCCTGAAACAAACATTTTAATCCAGGGCTACCATAGCTGTCATAAATATTTTCCATCTATTATAAGAGTATAGATAAATTACAGCTAACAAAATTTACCAGATATAATCTCAGGTGTCCGCTAGCCAAACCATATAATCTGAAAGACCATATAATTATTTGATGTCACTTTTGGAAGTCAAAAATTTCACAACAAACCATTTATTTTAAATGTTATTTTTTATTTTAACCGTATTTACAGCTTCTGCTAGCTTTCATTTACCACCACTCCTATAGCGAATGGATATTATGATATATCAAATTGTAAATTAAAAGGTAGTTTGAGACAAACTGAAGGTTTTGGCTTGTTTGTAACTTGACAATCGGCCAGTTTCATAGTCAAGTTTAGTACGCCTCAAGTGCGGCGCTACACTAAGTACAAGACGACACCTACCTAAACCAGAATGGAATGGGCCAGTTTCCTATGCGAGAGCGGCCCATTACATTCTGGTTTAGGTAGGTGTCGTCATGTACTTAGTGTAGCACCGCACTTGAGGCGTACTAAACTTGACTATGAAACTGGCTCTATAATTAAATTCGCTACAAAAGTATTGCCAAAGCGTAGCTTCCCTTGAAATGTAGTTCCCACACGTTAATGGCCAGGATTCTTGGTATATAGGGGGCGTTTGCTGGTCAAACCTGCATGTCTGAGCTGTCTGTCTACAAAGTGCCCACTGAAGGCGTGCTGCTGGTACCAGGCGAATGCGCTCGATTATTTGTCAACGTTGACACCCAACATGGACGACCATTTGTTTCTTTGCTAGTACACTCATGGTTTGGACAAATGAAGGCTATTAAAATGTGAACACGTGATTAGAATTCTGTTTATCTTGAATATCTCCCGTAAGGGGGGGAGTGCACTTAACACTAGTCGTGACTTGGAGCACGTGAAACTGTCAAATAAAAACTTCCCTTCTCCCCACCTTTCCTTTACTTCTCTCCCCCCCTTCCGACCCTGAGACCAAAGTTAGAGAAAATCACTTCTTCAATGTGTGGTTTCAATTTTCTTTTCCCTTCCACCTCGCACTACCAGGATGGGATGAATGCATTTTTTTCCCCACTACGCCTTAGTGTCTGTTAGAGCTATAGGCATTACACATTTATGATAATTACTCTAATGGGGTAAGGATGAGGAAGGAAGCATCTTAGAGGTAATATACTAGCATTGGAGTAGAAGGAAAATGGGCAACCATTATTAAAAAAAACATCCTCGGTAGACCCAACCAGGATTCGAACCACAATTTTCCCGTCATCAGAAGTCCAGTCCAACACTAAAGTAACGTCTTAGACCATTCGGCCAATGGAGCGTTAAGATAATAAGATAAGGATGAGGAAGGTAGACATTTAGATGAAACACAACCGAACACTTGTGGAGAGAGAGAGAGAGAGTAGGAAATAATTTTTAAAAAACCACCCTTCACGCACCCAACTGATAATTTAACCCCAAACTCTTCGTCACCAGCAAACCAGTATTATGCAAGATTGAGGCGTTAGACCGTGTTAACACCGATGTGAATTATATACATTTATGATGTGCTAATTGTTTAGGGGTGAAAAAGTAATAACTTCAAAGGAAATATTCCTGCATTTTAGTGAAGGTAGAATGCAAAACTATTTTGTAAAAATCTCGCTCAGCATACCCTACCGAAAAATTGAACCAGGTCCTCTTCATCACTGGCTAAACAGTCTTAGGAAAGAGTGGTGCACAAGAACATATATGCAGGTCCCACACTATTCACGAATGTAGACAAGTGTTTCGGCTGAATATTAGCTACTATTCGTATCATAAAACCTATACAAACAATCACCTATTGTGGAGCTCACACAGCTGTTACGAATGTCTACCCCGAAAACTCGACCAAAACATTCTTTTCGGTATTAGTCGGAAGACAATGCACAACGGCCAACTCAAGTGATGACATCGCTGATCTTTCAGTTATTATGTTATCTAGTGTATTGTTCACTAACCAGTTCACTAACTAGTTCACTATCATTGTATTGATCAAGTATATTGTGTTATGTATCGTCAACTATTTAACTGCAAACATAAATCGTCGTCATGGCTATTTGTATTTAAATATGTAAATTGTTAAGTGCCCATGCCATCAGCTTACCTCAACAACAACAAAAAATGATCAGCTTATTATTTAAAACTAGTATTACATTACCTGGCATAATAAAACAGATGATATTGTTTAAATAAAAAGTCAAGCAATAAACGTACTTATTTAACTGACACACTACAATGGCCACAAATACAAAGCTTACGTTGCCCAGTGTGTGGGCATACACTAAAAGAAAATTAAGGATTTAGAGCAACTAGACAACACGATTGATTGATTGACTGATGTGTTTTGTGGAAGCGTAACAAATGTTAGCCGAGACTCCTGTGGTGAACTTTCGCTTTCTTTGATTGGTGCGCAAAAACCACTCCCAGAGCAAAACGCCCCGAATACCGAATATTCGACTGAAAATTCGCCATTCGTGTACCTCCCACATTTCTCGGCCGGTCATTCAAAATTCCGAAATTTGTCCACATTCGTGAATAGCGTGGGAACGGCTCAGGTCTAACTATGTAAACTGTAATAATGCTGTAATAAGCTGTTATAATGTGGTAAGAATATGAAAGGTGGAAATTATAATATAAAATAAACTGTATTTGTGTGTAGCGAGAGTTGGAAACTATAAGGTAAAATACCCTCGGAATACCCAGTTATAATTAAAACCCCAACCTTATCATCAACAGAAATAACATACCGGAATACCCAGTTATAATTAAAACCCCAAACCTTATCATCAACAGAAATAACACACTAGATAGGGACCTACGCTTGAAATTCCGTCCACGTGCTCATTCAAGTGGGTTTTAATTCTAACTGGCCCATTGGCTTTTTGTTTAAGGAGTTCTGGAAAAAATAAATTGAGGGTCACATGGACTCATCACTACTTGTATCTTAAATAATTTAACATGTTATACATATATTTATTTACAAATAATTTTTTTTTTCGTATTTAATATTTTAATGTTTAATTAATCACGATTGATATTTCTATCCTGATAAGAACAATAACCAATATATTAAATTATCAATTTTGTTTTTAGTGAAAAAGAGCCCACATTTATTAGTGATGGATTTACTGCCAACGCCTAAAGTCATTCCCAAATAGACTCTCTATTTGTATATCTGTAATTTATTCTTCTATTCGGATATTAAGTACCTGGAGCTTAAATTGTTTGCTTGATGCTTACACAACGACCCGCCTCGGTGGCGTTGTTGGCTAACGCGCTTAACGTGTTGAGCGACTGCCGAGGACGGGGAGA